>PITA01017023.1:0-35526 GCA_004023965.1 Spilogale gracilis | reverse complement strand
AAAGGTGCCCATCAACAGACGAATGGATAAAGAAGATGTGGCACATATATACAATGGAATACTATGCCTCCGTCAGAAAGGACGAATATCCAACTTTTGTAGCAACATGGACTGGACTGGAAGAGATTATGCTGAGTGAAATAAGCCAAGAAGAGAAAGTCAAGTATCGCATGGTTTCACTTACTTGCGGTGCATGAGGGGCAAACTGGAGGACAGTGGGAGAAGGAAAGCAAATGGGAACTAGGGTAATCTAGGGAGGGAAATGAAACAACAGAGACTTTGAACACAGAGACAAACTGAGGGACTTGGAGGGAGGGGGGTGAAGGGATGGGAGAGCCTGGTGGTGGGTACTGGGGACACCTAAAGCGTGGAGCACTGGGTGTGGGGAATGGGGAATGAATCTTGAAACACTGGGAAAAAAAAAAAAAAAGATGTACAAAAAAAAAATGCTGTCAATATCTGAAATAATTTTAAAATGATCTAATATTCTAAAAAATTTGTTCATAGAAATACAAGCCTAAAAATGGCACATTTCTTTCAGATGTAATTTTTTTCTTTCGTTCTTTCTCCTTTCTTTTTTTTTCTTTCTTTCTCTCTCTCTCTCTCTCTCTCTCTCTCCCTCCCTCCCTTCCTTCCTTCCTTCAATGTGGGGCTGGAACTCACAACCCTGAGATCAGAGTCACATGTTCTACTGTTTGAGTCAGCCAGGCACCCCTCAGATGTAATGTCTCAACAGGCAAGGGTAACAATTCAATTGATGGAAATGATTTAGATTAAACATCTTCAGTAAAACAGGAAAAGTGTAGGAAAAATTTTCTAAAAATGTAGCACCATTACCTCAATGAATCAACAAATTTCAAGATGTGAAAATTACATAAGAATTATATATTTTTTCAAATAATCTATCTTTATATTTAGAAGTTCAAATTTTATGTTATATTCAGCTTTCCTTTTAACTAGGAGCTCAACACTGACATCAAGTTAATTTACAAAATAAAAAGCAATTTCCTAATGAACTAAGGAAAATTGTTACTAAGGAAATTCTTCAACATTTTGCATTTATTCCATATGCGAACTTTTCTCAAGAGAAATACTAATACTGTGTTACAAACAAGACAGATAACCTGGTCAAGGTGTGAATGTGTTTCACAAAAACATGTGATCTTCCTAGTGCCTTTCATTTCTTGTATAAGTTTCTTCATCACTCCTATGAATCTTTTTTCTAAAACCATATAATAACAAAGGACAGTTCATACAGAAACGAGATGTAAAGCTGACCTTTTATTTTTTAAAGTATCCCCTTACTGAATAATGCCAGCAATATTATCACCAAATTACATTTTATAATCAAGTAATGTATACTCAATGTATATTTTTAGTGTGTGCGTGCATGTCTATGTGTGTGTATATCAATGACACACTACACTTCATATGATTCATTTTAAATTTGCTGGTTTCAGAGACAAACACAACAAACTCTATGGCAGCAACTATAATACATATATAGTTCTCTGAAAGGTAATTTTTAAGTTATCACATAATGGTGAAATATAATTTCAAGAAAATATAAATAACATTTACAACATAAGGCTTTGTGGTTGAACAATCAGCACATCAAAGAAAAGTATCAGAGAAAGGCTTTAATAAAGCGTGTTTCCTTTTCGAAAAATTTTGTCTTTCTTTCCTAAAAATGGCTAACAGTGCACATAAAAATGCAAATAAAAGGTTTCTAAAATTTCTAGAAAACAAGTAAACTTAGTTGCAGTAACTGATGAGGTCAGACTTTACCATGATAAGCCGAAAATTAATCTGCTGGGAGCAAGAAGATACAACTGCTCATTTTTAGAGAAGTAAAGTTTATTACATTTGAAACAATACAGCAGAAATTTCAAAAGTTTACTCATTAAATATAGTTTCTTACAAATATCCTTTTGAAAATGCAATTCATATATGCTGCAACCTCAGAAGTCTGAATTCAAAATGAAATATGAAGGCAAGAGTCAGGGAAATCACGTCAGAGGGCTTTGTCAAATATCTGTACAAATCAGTACATATTCTTCGGTCTGTGATATAGTACAAAAGAACGTGATTCTAAATATATCCAAGTAAATGCAGAAAAATACATTAGTATTTGAGGCAGACCATGCTAAAACATAATTTACAATGATTAGTTTGCATTTAAGATGGTTAATAATGCCTTCAGTATGAACCAATGAAATCAACATTAAGTAAAATTTTTACAGTGTTTGCTCAGTCTTTTGTATTGAACATTAGTTAATCTGAGAAGTAAATAAGATTGGAAAAAGCAAGTGACCTGATCCTTTTCATTAGGTTTATTATTATCTCACTCAGTCATACTAAATGCAAACAAATCAATAGAGCATCAAGATTTTTCACACAATAAAATGAAGACTAATGACTTGTGTAGGCAGATTGTGTACCATGTAGTATTTAACATATGAAACTTGCATTAACCATCAACTCAATTTTTTTAAATAAACCAAGATTTACAAGCTAAAATAAACATTTGATTAAAAAATTCTGCTATTCAAGATACTCAGGTGTCTTTTTTCTCTTTGAGACTGGTAAGGGTTGTGTCTTTTAAAAACCTGAAGAGGAGGTGGTAAGAGGAAAAAAATCCTCAATGCTTTTAAAAACTCGGCTGTTAGAAGTCCATACAACTACTATGCTGGCATGGAAACAGGTGTTTTCTGTCACAGAACCATCCACTTCCCCATAGAAGTAAATCCTCCACGCCAACAATATAAAGATGTAAATCAGCTCACCCATGATTAAAACTTAAGTAATTCTTCAAAAATAGAGCAAGACACCTCACCCAAAAAGGTCTTTTAAATCATTGCTAGCTGAACTGCTACTGGTCATAGTAGGTGGCGGCTGTGCAAAGTTCTGCGGGTTAAAGAAAGGATTAGCCTGCATACCGAAGGCAGACTGTCCTATCATGTTCATCTGTGTTCCCATAACTGAACTGCCCATACCTGGAGACCCCTGCGGAGGTACAAACTGATTAAGCCACTGATTTGGTTTCTGTTGTGACAACTGGTTCATGCTAACTTTGGGTTTCTGAGGGCCAAAGAGATTATTAAGAGCAGACATATCTGTGGGTTTTTGTTGAGGCGGCTTTGCACCAGCAGGAGGCACACTCACAGCACTGAAGTTTGGCAAGGTGGAAGGTGTTCCCAGTGTCATCTTGGTCACTCCAGGTGTGCTTGGACTACTGAATAAGTTCTGGTTTGTATTGACTGGCATGCTGAATCCTGAAGTCTGAAAGCCCATGTTAGCATTTAAGCCATTGGTCAAATTTCTCTTGGTATTATCAATTGGTGTAGAAAACATCATGCCAAGGCCCATGGAAGGAACGGAAGTGAAGGTACTTGAAGCAGAAATTTTAGGGGTACTAACAGAAAGACTGGTCAAAGACGACATGTTATCCATCAATGTATCTGTCAAGTCCTTAGTCTGAAAAATATGAGGGAATTATTCATCTCCAAGATTTCTAAGTTAATTAAAGTCAATAAACGGCAAATCAAAATTAAGCTCAACAGTCTACACCAAGTTAGCAAACCCCAGCCTACAGGCCAGATCCAGCCAGCCACAGACTTTTATATGGTTTGTACAGATGAACACTGAATTGAACATGAAGACTGAACAGGAAACCAAAATGCAATCAACCTGATGACAGGGAATGCTAAATTTGAATTTCAATTAAATAAAATGCTGGCCTCCGCCACTGCTCCCCAAAATAGAAATGTGTTCTTTTCATTGGTATATCTGTATTGCAAAAAGGATACTCTACTGCTTTTATATTTTGAATTATATCACAGTTTGTAGAAATTTGTTTTCTCTATTCTTACATAAATACCTAGAAAATAGTTTTTATTTTGCCTCTTGGCCCACAAGGATTTTTCTCAGAAGAATTTTAGTGATTAGGAGACAAGAAAAAATAATTTAAAGAAAGCTTTTTAAGATAAAGTTATTTCTTCAGCCAGTAAGAGTATAAAATCTCTATAGGCAAGAACTTAGAACAGTGCCTGAGACATAACAGGAAATAAATACTGGTCAGGACATGTAGGCAAGTATTTCTAAATCAAGTTTACAGACCTGACTATAACTGAAAAGTCAAAAACTAAAAATTACTTTTTGCTCAAAAATACATAAGTGCATAAACATAACATTCCTGATCATTTCAAGGTGAACAGAGTTACTTAATACTATATTAAACCTAATATTTTTAAAGAAACCCTTCTATTCATATAACTTACTCTTTATTGGTAACAATCACTATCAGAAATCATTATACCTTAGGCAGGCTGTTGAGTTGTTGGAAATCCTTTCTGCCGATACTTCTTAGAAACTGCATTAGTGAAGTATTCTTTTAAATATATTTTTATACCAACACTAGTACATAGAATAAGTTATATGCTTATTTCTTCAGTAGAGTATGCTTGAGATTATACAAAACTATAACCTGAAAGTATGCTGAAATTATGCAAAAGAAATGAATTCTGACCTGTTTGACTGGAGCAACAGGTGTGTGTACTTGGGGTTTAAGAGGCTGCTGGCTTTTCAACTTCTGTGCCTGCTCCTGTTCTTTTGCTAATTTTTGTTTTTCTTCAAGTGTAAGTGATGCCTCAAAATGAAACAAAACAAAATATCAACTAGCAACTTCATAATTCCCCTTGTAAAACAGAAGATGTCTTTTTTTTTGTAAAGTATGTCTTGGTATGTTTGACGATACGAAGCAGTTTGCAAGCTACTCTGATACTGGTGATTGCCAGAGGTAAATTATATTTTGAATTATTACAAGATTTAACTTCAGGTAGAAACCCATAAAATCTCTGCTAAAATACTCCCTGTATAAAAGTTACTGTTTTTGTTTTTTTTAAAGATTTTATTTATTTGACAGAGAGAAACATTGCTAAAGAGGGAACACAAGCAGCAGGAATGAAAGAGGGAGAAGGGTCTCGGTCAAGCAGGTGGCCCAATGAGGGGCTTGATCCCAGGACCCTAAGATCATGACCTGAGCTGAAGGCAGACGTTTAATGACTGAGCCACCCAGGTGCCCCCAGTTACTGTTTTAAAACCATTCCTCAGATTGACCTTTTTCAGACAAGAGGAATATCATTTGGTGATTTTATTTTATAAAATTGGGAGATTCTTTTTCAACTCTAGTCTATCTCCAAAAATATTTTAGGAACTCAACAACCGAGCTAAGGAAAACATAAAGAGCTTCTTTCACTGCTAATTTCTGTATCAAAGTTGACATTTATCTTTTTCTTTTATCAACCTTGCTAAACTATAAGCTTACAATATGTTTTAACAATTTTGTAAACCCAATGCCCAGTAGCTCCTGGCTTTGTACCTATAGGTATTAGTATTTGTCAAATGAACAGAAGAAAAATTGCCCCCAGAAGAAATTCAAACTTGACATATTTATTATATTGCATACTAACCAATACTTCAACTGGAAAGTATCATTGTATAATTCATCAGTCAAAATTAGAAGCAGAGAAGAGACACAGTGGAATTTATCAAGAGGTGTGACTGGCAAAGTGCAGAAAAAAGGACAAAGGTGGCAAGCAATCTAGAAATGCTACCACATGGGAGGCTGAGTAATAAAGGAAGTTCAAATTCTCAAGCCTGTTTATTCTCAGTGTTGAGTCAGGTCATGCTCCCATGATAATTTTTAGACTTCATAAAGATTATTAAAGCATGCTTCTTAAGATGCTAAACAGTAATATTTCCCAACAAAAATCTCTAGTTCACAGGAAATCCTATAATAAAGAGACTTACTCTTTTATGCTTATTCTGTAACCCATCCTCTTTATTTTCTGATTCACTGCCAGTCAGAAAGTCTGCCCCAATGTTGTTAAAGACTTTGTCAATCTGCTGAAAAAGAAAAACGTCAACCATTTGAATGACATCAAAAAATTGTGATTTTAATGCTTAAAAAGCAGATGTCCCTCAGATGAAGCACTGTCAAACTCTTCCTACAAAAATTAAAATGATCTAAATTAACTACCTTGTGACCCAGCAATTGTATTACTAGGTATATCCAAGAAATATAAAAATACTGATTTGAGGGGCACATGCAACCTTAAAACAGTACTAGAAAACAATGTTTATGGCAGCATTATAACAGCCAAATTATGGAAAGAGCCCAAATGTCCATCAACTGATGAATGGATAAAAAAGAGGTAGTATATTTATACAATGGAATATTGCTCAGCCATCAAAATCTTGTCATTTGTGATGACGTGGATGCAAAAACATAATATCCCTGTTCATGTGACTGGTGAACAGAGTTACTTAGTACTATTAAACTTAATATTTTTCAAGAAACCTTCCTATTCATATAATTTTCTCTTTATTGGTAACAATCACTATCATTAAACATTATACCTTGGGCAGGCTATTGAGGAGTTGTTAGAAAATCCTTTCTGCTGATACTTCTTAGAAACTGCCTTAGTTAAGTATTATAAACATAACACTAAGTGAAATGTCAGAGAAAGACAAATACTGTATGTTTTCACGCATACGTGGAATTTACAAAACAAAACAAATGAATATAGGGTAAGGGAAGGAAAAATAAGTAAAAACGGGGGGCGGGGGGCGGACAAAAGAGACTCAACTATAGAGAACAAACTGAAGGTTGCTGGAGAGGAGTGGGGAGTGGTAAAATGGGTGATGGAAATTACGGAGGGCACTTGATTGTCATTAGCACTGGTTGTTAATGTACAACTGATGAATCACTAAATTTTACACTGGAAACTAGTATTACACTATATGTTAACTAACTTGAATTTAAATAAAATCTTGTAAGTAAGTAAGTAAATAATCTAAATGTCTTACCTGAGACCCAACATTTGTAACTTTGGTCTCCTCAGAAGCATTCATTTGATTTCCTATATCCAAAGATCTGCAGGAAAGTTGAATTATGACAAAGCAATAAAAAGAAATGCTTATTTTTGAAATGCTCATTAAATGAGAACTACTCATAAAATGAAATACTCATTAAATGAGAAATACTCATAAAAACAGCTCATCCCCACGGAATTTATTAGAACCTAAACAAACTGTAACTTTATTCTTAAAGGACAGTCATAATCGTTTTTATTATTTACTACAATTAATGTCTGCTTGCCCTAAAAAAGTAACATTGCATATACAAGTCCTTTTTTTAAATTCCATAACTGATAGTTACTGGAGAATTCACTCAGTGTATCATAAAACCGGGAAAGCATGATTCTTACTATCCGAGAGCTTACAGCTCGATGAGACAAGGTATGACATGAGGAACTTGATGTAATTAAATTCAGAATCTGATTTTCACAATAAATGCTATAATCACTATGATGAACTAGATCTATGCCTTGAAAATTAGCTAAGATTTAGATAGGAAAAAGAAAAAAAGGTTCATTTATACCTCAAGTATAAATATTAGATATAAAAATTTTCTTATAAATTTTTTTAAATGTTTGGGTTCTTATGTTAATAGTCATTCCATTAAACAACATAAATATATGCATCACAGAATATTAGAACATAAAAAGGGCTATTTCATGTTATTCTACACGTGGTACATTTACTTCCATTAGCCTTTACCTTAAAGGCAGAAGTTAAAAAATATCTGAGAACCTTGCTCAGAATTGGTATCAATTTTACTAATCTTCTGATGTCTTTTTTTTTTTCCTTTTTTCTAAAGGGAGAGGGAGAGAGGGAGTGAGACAGAGATAGAGGGGAGAGAGAGACAGAGAGGAGAAGCAGAGGGAGAAAGAGAATCCGAGGCAGGCTCCATACCCAGCACAGGCCCAATGTGGGGCTCAATCTCACAACCTTGACATCATGACCTGAGCCAAAATCAAGAGTCAGACGCTTAACTGACTAAGCCACACATGCGCCCCTGATGTCTCTTTTCACTGATGTCTTTTGGCTCAAGATTTAACAGACATCCTAAAATTGTGTTTTTCTTTGGGAAAAAAAATATAGTGGAGATTTTATTTTAGTAAACTGGAGTTGAATAAACTCCAGTAATTTTCACCTTCCCCTTCTTCCTTTGAATACTAGTATTTTGCAAATAACTTAGAGAATCCTCCCTAAAAAAAAAAAAAAAAAGTGGATGTTGTAGTATTAAATATGAAATGAATGCTCTATAAATGTTTCTGGAATCAGGGAAAAGAAAAAGGGAGAAATCAAAACACCAGGGTTTCATAGATTTGAAAAATATTTATAAGTGGTGCTCTTAGTGATCGCCCTGAATTTATACCTCTAGTAGCTAACGCTAACAAGAGATTTTCTCAGAAATGGAATTTTCTTGGGCACCTGGGTGGCTCAGTGGGTTAAAAGCCTCTGCTTTCAGCTCAGGTCATGGTCTCGGGGTCCTGGGATCGAGGCCCACATTGGGCTCTCTGCTCAGCAGGGAGCCTGCTTCCTCCTCTCTCTCTGCCTGCCTCTCTGCCTACTTGTGATCTCTCTTTCTGTCAAATAAATAAATAAAATCTTTAAAAAAAAAAAAAAAAGAAAAGAAATGGAATTTTCTTTATGTATAGAAAATGCTAAGATTTTATCATATTACAATTTTGTACTCAAATTACATTAGATTTTCTGCAACATTCTATTTTACACAGTTCAAGTTAACATACTGAAAAATTTTTAAATGTGTTACATTGTTAATCAAATTGAAATCTATCAATTTTTCACTATGCAGAACAATGTCACCAGAGGGGAGGTGGGTGGAGGGATTGGTGGAAAGAGGTCAAGAGGATTAATGATGAACACTGAGTAATGATGTATAGAATTGTTCAATCACTATATTGTACACCTGAAACTAATACAACACTATACATTAAGGATACTGGGATTAAAATAATAAACTAAAAAAAAAAAATCCATCCATTTTTCTAGTCCTTATTCCAGAAAATCAGTCATAAGGTAACTTTAATCTCACACTGGGGTCATGTACAATTCATATGCAACCTACTTACTTCTGCTGTTCTTGCATTATATGAAGTTGCTCCAGTTTAGTCTTATGTTCAGACTCCAATCTGTTAAGCATCTCTTTTATGACGGAAATGAAAGAATTGAACTGGTACAATAAGAAATTGATACAGTTATAATGTTGCAAGTTAGCAGCAAATGTTAAAATAATTTAACAAATTAATCATAATATTCTCTATATTTACCAGAATATGACCCACTCATAGTAGTGATGTCAAAAGAATAGTATATTTAAACTCAGCATATCACAGCAAGCTTTTACAGTATTTCTGTATGATGGTGATAAAGTTGATGAAGATTTTAAGTTCCAGAAATTATGTCCTGAATTCTATAACAGCTATTATTCAGCAATCTTATAAATTTACTCCCAGCAGTTATTACATATCGATTTTCCTAGACTAGTCCAAAATTGACCGTCTGAATTTGTACATATCTGGAAACAAGCCATTTAATAATACATAACAAAGTCAGTTTAGTCAGACTGTTATAAAAATGACATGTTTGGCTAAAATAAATCTGTTTTCTAAAGTTAGTAGAAATACTAAATATATATAGTTGAACTTTCAAATAATTATAGTTCCTAAAGTATATCTAATACTATGTCATAATGTAATTTAAGTTTTGGTTAAATCATGATTCTTAGGATACCTCAGATCATCATGAACGATTTATTTAACAATATCATGTATCATAGGAAGAATCTAGAAACTGCTTTCTTTCCCTCCCAAGTCTTCTTGTACTGGGTACTTATACAATTCTTCATAGTAGGTTTATTAATATTGCTATTCCTTGGGGCATCTCGGTGGCTCGGTTGGTTAAGTGTCTGCCTTTGGCTCATGATCCAAGGGTCCTAGGATCAAGCCCTGCATCGGGCTCCCAGCTTGGTGGAGAGCCTGCTTCTCCCTCTCCCTCTGTTGCTCCCCCTGCCTGTGCTCTCTGTCAAATAAATAAGTAAAATTAAAAACAAAAACAAAAACAAAAAAACTATTCCTTAAATGAGGAAACTATGGCTCAGGGAGAGAAAAAAGCAATTCAGTAAGAGATACCAAATAACATATGCCAGCATGAGAATTCATGTAAGTCTGTCTCCAGAGCTTGTGCTCATTTCTACTTGACACTGCTTCTCACCATGCTCAATCATCCCTTGTCTCACCATGACAATAACAACAGGCATTATTTCCCTTAGCAGTTTACCTGAAGGGACAATCTTATTTTTTTTTTTATTTGGTAATGAAGCATGACAAATTAACAGAAAAGTATACACAGAAAAGCACACATATCAAAAAAACCAAACTGAATCCTAGTCAGATGTAGAAAAAGAACACTGGCAAGCACCCCATAAGCTCCCTTGTGACCCCTTCTAGCTACTTCCCATCCCCTTATCCTAGGAATAAACACTAATCTGACTTCTGACAGTGCAGTTTTGACTGTTTTTATACTTTATATAAATGGAATCACTCAGCAGATGTTCTGTGTCTGGTTTCACTTACTCAACATTATGTTTGTGAGATTCATCCATATTAATGTAGTTGGTTGCATGTAGTTGGATATAGTTAGTTCAGAAGAATTAACACAGTAGGCCTGGACTGCTATCTTTGAAAAGGCCTGCTTGCAAGGTTGACGTTGGCCAGTGTCCAGGAACTCAGATTTTAGGAAAGTTCCCACCATTAGCTGATGACAGGGGCTCACTCAACTATACAAAGACTGTTTTATGCTATACATCTGCTTTCATTCTGGAAGTCCAGAATTTGAGTACACGACAGGCAGATAGAGCTACAACACTTCACATATACTGTCACAATTCATTACCAAGGAGAGTAAGTATATTGAGGAGATGACTCTGGAAACCACTTTCCCCTATAAGCCTTCTCCCTTTGCTGATTTTGCTTTATATCCTTTCACCGTAAAAAATCATAGCCATGAATACAACTACATACTGAGGCCTGTGACTCTTAGTGAATCATTGAATCTGGAGGTGGTCTTTACAATCCAAGTTGTAATACATTTTGATTACTACTTAGTATTTCCTGTTTTATAATCAAATGCAAAAAAAAATGTACTTTCTTAAATCAAGTTACCTTTTTTAATAATGCAAAATATACTTAGATTATTTTAAATCAGAACTGACAGAAGAGGGCAGTCTTAAATTAGGAACTCCCTCCATGAAGTGAATAGGAAAGCAGATCACACCCAATTAACTATTGTAAAATACTTCCAGAAAATACTAATCAAAGTATTTCTGTTGATGAAAATAGGCCCCTAAAAAGTCAACCATAAAGCTGAAGAAAACTAATACCACATTCCAAATGAAATTATATACTATGAAATAAGCATTTGGAAATATTTAAAAAATCCTAAATCATAAATATAAGAACTAAGAACAGAAATGACAAAAAGGGGCGCCTGGGTGGCTCAGTTGGTTAAGCGACTGCCTTCCGCTCAGGTCATGATCCCGGAGACCCGGGATCAAGTCCCACATCGGGCTCCCTGCTTGGCAGGAAGCCTGCTTCTCCCTCTCTCACTCCCCTTGCTTGTGTTCCCCTCTCTGGCTGTGTTTCTCTCTGTCAAATAAATAAAATCTTTAAAAAAAAAAAGAATTGACCAAAAGTTGGACTTAGGCATATTATCATCTTAGGTTTCCCCAATATTCACTGTTTCCCTTTTTGCCAACTGTAACCTCAGCCCTGCCACCCAAGATATGAAGAAATTATCAAGCCAAAAATTGAAATTTAGAGACACAAACTTTCAGAGGTTTATTCTACCAGCCCCAAATATGAACTAGTCCAAAATGCTACATATCTTTCTAAGTTCTAGTCATTTACTATCACCCAATGAGGCCTCAATACTCGTTCCAACTCACATACTCCTTACTTAGAATCCACAAACTTTCTTTATTGAATTCTTTGGCATTAAATTTCCTTGTTTTAGCCACACTTAAATGTAATATATTTACATATTTAATGCCAAGAAAACAATAAGCTGGATAAACTGAATAAAGCACAAAACAATTCTTACCTGATTTAGATTAAGATTATTTTCAATACTCAGGGGAATCAGATGAGGCAATACTTTTCCAGCCAATTGCTCTTTGGTAATTCCCAACTTCTTATGAGTAAAAGTACATTTGTAAATACCTGATAGAAAAGAATGAGACAAATTTCATACCTCAACATCATAAATTAATATACATTAGGAAAATACTGTATCTACATGAAATTTCTTGATATTTAATTACAAATTTTTCCTTGTCAGTGCCTAGAAGAAGAGTTCTTACATATGGATCAGAATGATTTCAGCTTTATCACTAGTTTAGATTTAAATACCATGACTTATTTATCCTGAATTCTTTTGGCTTAAGAGCACATTTAATGTTAGTATAACATTAAAAGCCTATCACGCCACAGGAGCAAGGTTACAGAAGGACGCTCTATCCTGAATACATCTGAATATATAGTTTAGACTTCCCACTTGAACTTGAGACGTGTATTTCACAAGTGTATGAGGATAGGTCTTATACCTTTATTCACTTCTTTAATCAGACTTAACATGTTTGAAACTTTAATAATTCAACTCTACACAATCCTTCCCTATAGTTTCACCTATTTACTCAAAAACTTTAGACCCTACTTTACACCTATTCCACAAAGCCTTCATTTAGTGAACTAAGCACATGTGTTACTCATTCTCTGAAGGCTTTTGTTTTGTTTATAATCCATAGCCCTAGAACACACCATATCCTATCATTCTGCTGTTAATGTACACTTCACTTATATACTCAAAGAGTAACTTTATTGAATGCCCAGCAAGTATTTATTCACTAGGCACTTATTTGCTAGGCTCATTACTTCTCTGTTCCCATTTTCTCACTGAAATCTCATAAAACTCCCATAATCATGCTTTTTTAAAAAAAGATTTTATTTATTTATTTGACAGAGAGAAACACAGTGAGAGAGGGAACACAAGCAGGGGGGGTGAGACAGGGAGAAGCAGGCTTCCGGCTGAGCAGGGAGCCCAATATGGGACTCAAACCTGGGTCTCCGGGATCATGACCTGAGCCGAAGGCAGTCGCTTAACCAACTGAGCCACCCAGGTGCCCCTAATCATGCATTTTTATCCTCATCTGATAGATAAAGCAACTTTTCAAAGTCACTGCAGGAACTGATACAGTCAGGATTGGAGCTAGGACTTGTTCTACTATGCCAAATTCCTTCTCAAGAAAACTAATTTCTTTGAGCCCAAAAGTTTCATACCATACCTGGTTTCTATAGACCAGGCACTATAGTAGGTGTTAAAAATACACAGCTGAGTAATTTGTTTTTTCTTCAAAATTAACAAACTTTAAATTTAGTAAAATATAAACTCATTAATGTTATTGTGACTCTACAATTATGTCTGTTTCCATGAGTATAGTAGAACCTCAGAATTTCCAGACTGTCAAAGCTTTAACTAATAGTAAACAATTTCAGAGTTTCTTGACAGAGTAGTTTGTAATCATGCCAATAGAATAGAAGGTGCTATAAGGCTAATATGCTTCATAAGCACATCACTTCACAGTGAAACATACTGGTTAAGATTTGAACATATATAAATTTAAAAACAGCTCTACCATTTATCAGTTGTGTTATCTTGGATAACTTACTGAAACTCTAGGCCTCAATTTCCTTACTGTAAAACAGAAATAACAGTACCTATCTCTAGGTATCTAGTATCTAACTGGAATTTGCAGAGGACAAAATGAGATAATGTAAAGAAAATACTCAGCATAGTGCCTATTACAAACTGGGTACCCAAGTAACCATCAAGTATTACTATTAAGATTGGTCGGGCGCCTGGGTGGCTCAGTGGGTTAAAGCCTCTGCTTTCAGCTCAGGTCATGATCCCAGGGTCCTGGGATTGAGGTCCACATCCGAGCTCTCTGCTCAGCAGGGAGCCTGCTTCCTCCTCTCTCTGCTTACTTGTGATCTCTCGCTCTCTGTCAAATAAATAAATAAAATCTTTAAAAAAAAGACTGGTATCAGCATTTCAAGCAGCTTTGTTTGCCTATCTTATTTGGTAACATTTTAGAGAGAAAACTACCTCTGATCATATTTGTGAAGCTAGGATTCCCAAATGTCTAATTCTTTGGTAAATGTCAAGAAAGACTACAATTTTTGCTAAAATTAACACAAAGAAAAGTTATATCATGGTATTTATCCCACCATTCCTCAATTACTGAATGCAATATACTTGAAAAAAAGGATACAAAGGTTTTGTAATTTGGAAAATTCATTTGCATGACTATAAAACAATAAATAGCATCAAATGACATTAAGTTTTCAGCTACCTAAAATTCCCATGAGGACTGCAGGTTCCTTGGATGGAATTTGTTGTAAGAAGGGCAGGATATCATCAAGTACAAACCACTTATCCAAGTATTCCAAAATCTTTCCTAAACACACTAATGAATTTACACGAACCTATTAAAAGAGGTAAATTGCATTAGTCATTTAAAGTTTTGCAATCTAGAACAAAATGTTGAACTCTAAATTTAATCTTCATATTGATAAGTTAAAATCTCAAGAATAAAAGTAAGTTTAAAAGCCCTCATCCTTTAATAATATAGGAAAACCACATATTTACTAACTCCCCTGGACTTGTTTCAGAAAGAATTTATGATTGCTTTACCAGGACACTAGTTAGCTAAAGGTAAGATATGATTTTGCATTCTTCTAAATAAAGTGATTAGGATTTGAGGTTTACTATATATGTGTTTACTAACAATATTTCTTTGGGGACATCTGAATTATAAAAAGGACTACATTCTCCTACCAAGTGATCAATTTTATTAGGCTTCCAGTACTTTCCTCTAACTCAGGCTTAATTCATTCTTAAATTAAATATTTCAGCAACATGTAAAAATTACATTTTACCCACATAAAGTTTCCTATTTCTAAATATATCTTTAACACAGATATTAAAACCTGATACTTAGCACTTTTGTCAAAATTCTATCTATATTCGCTTGACAATTTTGATAACTATGTCATACCCTATTTTTTTAGCTTGAATATGTTAAGATACAATACTTCTTTAAAAAAGGTAAGCAAAAAAAACCTGTTAAAAATACAAAAAATTGGTGGTTACCAAAGGGGAGGTAGGCAGAGGGCTGGGTGAAATGAAGAGGACTAAGAGTATACTTATCATGATAAGCAGTGCGGAAGGTATAGAACTGTTCAATTACTGTATTATACATCTAAAACTAATATAACATGGTATGTTAATTATATATTTTCATTTTTTAAAAAAAGAATACTTTCAGTCAGGATCCTATCAACAGAACTCCAGTTTCAAAAAATTTTTTAAAATTAAAAAAAAAAAACCACTAAGAGGGCGCCTGGGTGGCTCAGTGGGTTAAAGCCTCTGCCTTCAGCTCAGGTCATGGTCTCAGGGTCCTGGGATCCAGGCCCGCATCAGACTCTCTGCTCAGCAGAGAGCCTGCTTCCTCCTCTCTCTCTGCCTGCCTCTGCCTACTTGTGATCTCTCTCTCTGTCAAATAAATAAATAAAATCTTAAAAAAAAAAACACTAAGAAAAAGAAGAAAATAATTTAGTTGGTTAAAAGAAAGCACCATATTTCTATAAGATGGAAAAAATATTCTAAAAAATAAGGTATAATTGTTTTCTGAAATTCAAACGTAAGTGCTATTACAAACTCAAAAAGGTACCTAATTAATTTGCTTTTAGAATCAGTGTTATAAAAGGAATTGCTACATTTTTGTATGTGTGTGTATGTGTGTCAAGAGAAGCTAGAAATACTAGTTTAATTTTATTTTTAATATAAAATATTAGTCATGTAAGTCATGAAGAAATAGAACTCTTGGATCATTTTACCTACCTCTACGTACAATTTATTTCTCTTTATTTTCAGAAAACGGTATTAAAATACAATTCTAACTCAAAACTCATGTTTCACTAATTTCTCAGAATTTTTTAACTTAGAGGACAATATATATATGAATGTCAGAATTCATACTTGCCCCTCTGAAGACAGGAGCACTGTATATGCTATATAAAATGCAAATTCATTCAAGTTACTGTTCTAAATACATTCATTATAACTCTTTGTAATCATGTCTTTTTTTTTTTTTTAAGATTTTATTTATGTATTTGACAGAGAGAAACACAGTGAGAGAGGGAACACAAGCAGGGGGAGTGAGAGAGGGAGAAGCAGGCTTCCCGCTGAGCAGGGAGCCCGATGCGGGGCTCGATCCCAGGTCTCCCGGATCATGACCTGAGCCGAAGGCAGTTGCTTAACCAACTGAGCCACCCAGGCGCCTCAATGTAATCATGTCTTTAATGGCTCAGTTGGCATCTTAAAAAGAGGTATACCAAAGATACAGATGTAGTGAAAAGAAGGGCCATATGTACCCCAATGTTCATTGCAGGAATGGCCACAGTGGCCAAACTGTGGAAAGAGCCAAAGTGCCCTTCAACAGATGAATGGATAAAGAAGATGTGGCACATATATACAATGGAATATTACGCCTCCATCAGAAAGGATGAATATCCAACTTTTGTAGCAACTTGGACTGAATTGGAAGAGATTATGCTGAGTGAAACAAGCCAAGCAGAGAAAGTCAAATATGACATGATTTCACTTACTTGTGGTGCATAAGAGGTAATATAGAAGACAGTAGGAGAAGGAAAGTAAATGGGAAGTAGGGTAATTTGGAGAGGGAAATGAAACATGAGAGACTGTGGACTCAGAAACAAACTGAGGGTCTTGGAGGGAAGGGGGTGGGAGGGATGGGAGAGTCTGGTGGTGAGTACTGAGGGCATCTATTGCATGGAGCACTGGGTGTGGGGCATAAACAATGGATCTTGGAACACTGAAAAACTAAAATAATAATAAAAAAAACAGGTATAAATATTCCCAGGCATTAATAAAGATCATTTAAGTATCAACACTTCCCACCTCACTCTGCATACTTAGAAGTGAACGAGAACATGTACTTTTACAAAACACATGCTAAAATAAATCTATGCTGCCATAAAATACAGTGTGACTTATAATGATTTTTACTTTTTTTTCTAAAGATTTTATTTTTTATTTTACTTTAAGTAATCTCTACATGCAATGCGAGGCTTGAACTTTTAAAAGTCCAAGATCAAAAGTCACATGCTCTACAACCAAGCCAGCCAAGCACCCACAGATTTTTAAAGGCCATTTTGAAAATGAAATTTTTAGCTGAATATTACTACCATCTATTTTTGAAAAGTCAATCATACAATGTAGACAATTTCAGAGAAAAGAACTGGATTTCATTATCTTTTTAATATTTATGAAGAAAAAGACACAGAGGGGTAAGTTAACTTGCCCAATGGCACAGGACAGTTAGCAGTAGAGTCAGAATAAGAACTTGGGTTTCTTGATTTCATTTCATACTTGTTCATTTTGGTAAACAATGATATTTTTTCCTATTTTGGCATTGTTTTCCATCTCAGAACCTTTATACCAAAAAAATAACCCCATGAACTAACTAAATGGATTAGATCACTATAGGGTAAAATCATGTCATTTAAATTAGCTTAAACTACAAATGCTTATATTTATTTAAATTTACATTTCACCTAATAAAGATGGAAGAAGTCTACAAAGAACTGTATTTACAAATTTAATAACATGACCATTATCAAACATTAATATAAAGAACTGATTAGATAAACAAAGGACATCTCTCCCTCTTTTCTAAAGCTGCTGTTTGAAGAGAATGTTCAATGTTACTTCTATAAAGAATTAAGAATTATCTGTAAGATCAATTCTTATGATCTACTATGAGGGAAAAGGTTGGGAATATGTATTTCTCCCAATACGAGATAATGAGAACTGTTATTTACTGCTGTCTACTACTTCCTTGACTACCAACTATAAGTGTTAAAATTCTGTACTCAAAGGAATCAGCTGCCTTTGGCCTAGATTTTTGAGTACAACTCTTTCCCCCCCAACTTTGTGTTCTTATTAATATATTATTTTATGGTACCCTTATATTTTTTTTGAAAGTAAGCAAGTAAGAGGAAGGTACAAAAATATAGATAGATGACTGAAAGTAAAGACAGTTTATAAAAGGAAGCTGTTCAGAAAGTTTTTAAGGCTTTTACACCAAGTTAAACTTTCATGATTATTCTAAAACTACCAACAAAATAAATTGTGAATTAAAGCAGAAAAGTCTTAAGAAAGAAAATTTACTCAAATTTTCTATTTGAAGCACTCAAAGGGGATGGCAATAAGGTCAGGGATGTAATACTGCAAAATCATGTATCAGGGAAAACTACAGCTACTGATCGCTTTTATAACACTATACATAGGTTACCTCTAGCCAAGATGAAATACATTAACAAACTATAAAAGGGTTATTTAACAGTAAGAAAATAATTTAAAACAACGAGAAGGTAAAAAAGAGCAAAAATTAATATGCAATTACTTACAGCAAGGGAAGACGTTTGTAGACATGCATTTTTAATTCTTGGTATCAAAGCATTTTTCATGGATGGATAGTCTATAAGATTTGCAAAGGTTGGAATGATGTTTAAACAGAGTTCCTATTAAGAAAATATATGAATTCAATCTTTGGGAAAGATTCTCTTCACCTTTTCTCCCACATATTAAAAAACATTTTGCATTTGCATGGCTAATTTGTTACACAGTTTGAAACAAATTTTTATGTATGTTATATCATTTGCTCCTTTCAACAACTATTTGAAGGAAGAATTGTTATCAGTAGTTTGCAATTTTACCAACGAGGAAACAGACTCAAAAGACTGTCCTCAAAATAATGCAAGGTCATATAACCTAGTATATGGTAACAACATTCCTTGGGCTCATACCTAATTGCTTTCTCTGACAACACAATTCATTATTTATCATTTAAGAATAGGAACACCGAAGTTTTTCTATCTTTCACAATGAAGGAAAATCAAGTACAAAGTGACAAAACTATTCATCTTAAATAAGGGATTTCTTAGCTGTTATATAAATCCTTATGGTAGAATATAACACAAACATTTTCTTTAATATATTTTAAAAGATTGTTTAATAATACCAGGGAGAAAATGCAGTAATATACTATTACATAATCCCAATTTTTAAAATGTGTGGGTACATGTGTCTATAAGCTTAGGACAGATCTGGAAATGTTAAGTCTGGGCATCTCTGAGAGAGGATTTTAATTTTCTTTATATTTTTAAATACTTCTAAATTCTGAAACTTCAGCAAGTATAACTCATAGAAAAAGGAAAAAGTTTATTTAAAACACTGTTAACTAATGCTGGTCATAATGTAAATTATTTTAACTGGGAACTCTGGGGCTAACAGCGGAAAAGGGGCGACAATTAAGGAAAAGGAAACGAAACGAGTTCAGCAAAAGAATAAGAAATGGCTTGAGAACTAACTGGCTGAAGAACACACATCTCAGATGCCTTGTAAGGGCAGAATGATCCTTCTAGTAAAGCATGGAAGGAATTACTGAAGAAAATGGGGGCATAAATGTGTATCAGGAAAGGCAGCTCCTTATGGGAACCCTGTTTCTCCCTCTGCCTGCCTCTCCTTCTCCCTGCCACTCCACCAGCTTGTGTTCTCTCTCTCTGACAAATAAATAAAATCTTTAAAAAAATTAAAATTCTGTTTTTCTTTACTAGAATTTCTATACTAGTAAAGAAACTTCAAATATAAACCATTAAGCAGTGGGATGATCTTAACATTAAGTATTCTTTCCAAAGTAAAAAATCAATTAAGCAATTAATTAATTAAAAATAAATTACACTTTTAACAGTGATCCAAAATTTTTTTTCCAGACAGTTCTATGGAACCAAACTTTTAATAGCAAAGCTAAAGAACTAATAGTCTGGCAAAGTACACGATGTTTTAAACATGCATGACTACAAATACATTAAAAATGGTCACACTAAATTACTGTCTGGTTTTCTATCTACTTGCTACATAAATTAATGTCAATATAGAAGGAACACTGAGAAGACTTGAGTTATCAAGCATGAAAGAAAATCATGAGTATGGGAGTACCTACTTAATGTTTTCATAAGAAAAAGGCACATGCATCTTTGACATTTTCATTCCTATGTTAGTTACTCATTCAGGAAGAAGATATACTGATCCAAGCTATAAATCAAATCTTCCAGAATAGAAAATTTTTCATTGTATTTCATTAATACAGGTATTTGTCAACTGAGTCTTTAAATTACTTGGAAGCAGATACATTTTAGTAACAGTATACAATTCAATTCAGTGGATTAATATATATCACTATTGAGTTTTACAGAAAAGATTGTACAACTCAACCCCAAAATGTACTTCTTTCTTTTGCTTTAAAAACAAGAATAAATCAAAGTCATTATTAAAGAAAAAAAACCAAATATACCTGGATCTGAATGGAAGGAGCCTCTAGTGCTCTGTAAACCATTGGTAAGACACTGTTCTTTATCTCATCGGGAGGAGTTTTGGTTAGTAGCAAATCCATTTTTTGTAAGAAAATTAACAAAATCTGTATAAGAAAGGAGGAACAATGTATTAAAGTACAGAATCTGTAAAAAAGATTTCACATATGGCAAAATATAAAATACCTTCAAAAAAGTTCTATATTTTGACACTCACCATGTTGCTAGCCTGAAGGCATGGAAGACAAAAACATACAAATCAAGTTTCTTATATTTCCAGAAGCACATTATTTAATATCTGCTCTCAGTTTAAATATTTAAATGAAGACTAATTTCCTAACTCTCATACATCTTCAGTAATGCATCACTTACCCATAACTACCACTATCTGGAATCTACTGAATTGGGGGGGCTGGGGGAAATGCCTGATAACTGCAAAGTCAGATATCCCAGAGCAGTAAATTCATTTGGCTTCTCAGTGTAAGAGTAGAAGAAAAGGTACAGAAATGAAAGGGACCCTGTTCCCCTATGATCCTTTATGTTTCTTAAATTCCACATATGAGTGAAACCATATGATAACTGTCTTTCTTTGAATGACTTATTTTGCTTATCACAATACCCTCCAGTTTCATCCATGTTATTGCAAATGGTAAGATTTCATCTTTTTAATGGCCGAGTAGTTTTCCACTATGTATGTGTGTACATACACACACACACACACACACACACACACACACACACACGCACGCACACATATCCATTCATCTGTCAATGGACATCTGGGCTCCTTCCATAGTTTGGCTATTGTTGACATTGCTGCTATAAACATCGGAGTGCCGGTGCCCCTTCAGATCACATTTGTATCTTTCTGGTAAATATATAGTAGTGCAATTGTTGGGTCAGAGGGTAGCTCTATTTTTAACTTTTTGAGGAACCTCTATACTGTTTTCCAGAATGGCTATACTAGCTTGCATTCGCATCAACAGTGTAAGAGGGTTCTCAGAGAGGGAGACAAACCCTAAGAGACTACTAACTCTAGGAATCAAACTGAGGGCTGCTGGAGGGGTGGGGCGGGAGGATGGGGTAACTGGGTGATGGGCATTAAGGAGGGCATTTAATCGAAGGAACACTAGATGTAATATGCAACTGATGAATAACTGAACTCTACATCTGAAACTAATGATACACTATATGTTAATTAATAGAATTTAAATAAGATATAAGAAAAAGAACGGAAGGGAATGTCATGAAAAATTCTAAAAAAAGTTTTTCAATTGTCCCAGATCATTTGTTTTCTGACCTAGCTGCAATACATACCCACATTATAAGGAACAAACTGTCCATTCTATTCATGCAGAATACTGAGTGAACACATGGCTCCACCTCTTTGCCTCCTAACATCTTGACCATGTTTGGGAAACTGTTTCAAAGCCTATAGTTCCCTCACCTGCCCTTTCTTAGCCATACTACCACAGACTTCCTTTTCCTTTCAAAGAAAGGACCACCAATAGCCTGTCATAAAACCATTATATCAAGCAGTTGATGGTTTGCTAATAAGCTACTGCCATGTAGTGGCAGAAACACGTAATAATATGTACTATATGCCTAGAAATTTCATTTACTCTCAACAACCCTTTTTGTTTTAGAAATGAGCAAACAGGCTTTAAGAGAGGAATGACTTTGTCCAAGTCATGCTTCTAGTAAAGATGAAGATCAGATTCAAACCCTATCTTAAATCCAAGACTACTTTGAATCTGACAAATAAATATAATAGAGTCTACATCAGAAATACACACACCTATTATTTCTGCAATGCTCTAATCATTTCCCCTCTTCTTGTGAAACTATTACCAGGAAAATAAAGAGAAACAACTGGCATAAACTATCTACAAATTAAAGACCCTAAATAACAAAATAAACAAAAGGCAAATACATAAAAGTGCACGAGAAAAAGAAATATTTTTCCCAAACCTGTAACTTTTAATAAGGCCAATAAGAATGGTATACCACATGCCAAATCTCATTACAACTTATTTTCTGAGACGGTAAGTTATAGAGAGCTATAAACATTTACTTGCAAAGCTAAATTATAATTTTAGGAATGGCTCACTTCAAATATATGCAAAAGAGCTTCTAATGGAAAAGAAAGTTTCTTGTATCTACCTCAAATTATTTTTATTAATTTTTATTTTTTCCATAACCCAGAGCCACTCTATCCCTCCCCACATCCCCCAGCAATTCTCAGTTTGTTTCCTGAGATTAAGAGTCTCTTATGGTTTTGTCTCCCTCCCTGGTCCCACCTGTTTCATTTTCTTCCCACCCTACCCTACACGACCTTCCACTCTGCTTTTCAAATTCCTCATATCAGAGACATCATATGATAACTGTCTTTCTCTAACTGACTTATTTCACTCAGTATAATACCCTCCAGTTCCACCCACGTCATTGCAAATGGAAGGATATACCACATCTTCTTTATCCATTCATCTGTTGATGGGCATCTAGGTTCTTTCCATAGTTTGGCTATTGTCTTACCTCAATTTTTAAAAAGTCGCATATCCATTCCTTTTGTTTTCAATGACAGTCATCATTGACTAATATCATTAAATAACAGCAGATAAGTAGGAGAGTATCTATACACATACCTGGATTGGCTCCTGTTGTTTAAAGACAGGGCCAAGTTCAGGTAGAATTAATTTCACATATTCTTCTTTGGTGCATTCTTCGGCAATCAGTAGAACATTGGGCAAAACAAAAGGTACCATGTCAGGGTTTACAAACTCTGAAGTCAAACAAGGCAAAATTCTCTGCACAATGACACGCTGAAAGGCAAAAATGTTTTCATAAAACTAAATTTAACTTCAGGTCTTTAGTATTAATATTGAACTTACAGTCTTAAATCTCTTAATCCCTTTGCGGATGATGACCATATAATTTATGGCTGAAACTAGGACAATGTTGAGAGTAAAATGGGGTGCTCCTGCAAATTATGTCAGGACAAAAGAAATAACCTAGGAATGTTACAGATAAAGGGAGACATATGGTCACTACTCCTTTAGGAAACCTTCCCTCATTAGTCTTCACTAATATGTTTCTCCATTACTTATGATTCATACCACACAACTTAAACACTGTTCTGTATTGTTAAATCTATTTACACATACTCTAAGAGTCTTGAGAGCAACAAGACTATTTTTTTTAAATTAAGATGTTCATTTTTTTTTTAAGATTTTATTTATTTGACAGAGAGATCACAAGTAGGCAGAGAGGCAGGCAGAGAGAGAGGAGGAAGCTGGCTCCCTACGGAGCAGAGAGCCTGACGCAGGCCTTGATCCCAGGACCCTGAGATCAGGACCTGAGCTGAAGGCAGAGGCTTTAACCCACTGAGCCACCCAGGCACCCAACAAGACTATTTTATGATTTTATGATTTTTTATCTACATAGAATCTAAGTAAAGGGCTAGACAAACAGTACATAATCAATGAGTATCTGACAGCCTAAACACTGGAGATATTTTGTAACCAGGGATCACTGGTTTTCCAACCACTGATTTCTAAGGCATTCACCAACATCTTTTACACTATATTACACTCACAATTTAATAAGCCAGAGAGGGGGACTGAAAGCATTGGAGAGACTAGTTAATAGTACAGACGTACCCCCTTAATTGCTGGTGAGGCAATGATCTCCAAAATGACAGCTTGTGGACTTCTCTTCTGACATTTAATGTCCGGGTGCTATATTTGCATAGGTAGTATTCTGCTAATATTCTTACCTACCTAATTTATTAAATTATTTTTGGACCCTGAGGAAAAGGTCCACTAAACTTTCAGCTTTAGTATGTAGCCTTCCATAGTCATTTATGCACTTAAAGCAAAAGTTACATTTATTTCTCTGGGAGAGTTACTATAGTAAATAAAAACCCTGACTATAATAAAAAAGTGATCAACAACAAACCTTGGGCAGTTTTGGTAGAACTTTCGGCAGTCCTTTGAAAAACTGTGATTTCTGAAGATTATCTCTTTGGAATAAGGTATCAAAATACTGCAGCGTTACTGCACCAACATCATCAAAGAAAGGAATCTAAAAACAGGGAAATAAAATTATTTTGGTAACTATTAAAGTACTTCTCATACCTGAAACTGCCACAAGATATTGAAAAAAATATTCAGAAACATTTACCAAAATGCTAAAAGATCACTTAATAATTCTAATTATAAAAATCAAAATAAGAAAGTAATAACCAAATTTCTTCTCAAGTTCATATTTTCAGTCAATAACTTATAAGTTAGCTGGGCAGTAACATTTTCTTTACCCAACTAATAAATACTCAAAGGTAAGTAAAATATCTTGAAGGCATGGAGAGCACTATTTATCTATTAAAATCCACAGTTACATGAGTAAATTAGAGGGCCATAAATTCTTGTGTCCAGTATTTCTCTACCTATACAAGACTTTTATATTAAGACTCTGATTACTTGGAATCTTAATTTTATATCAGAGCAATTATATACATAAATTATTTAACTATTTAAAATTAAAAGAAGTGAAATATTTAACATATGCAAGGATAAAGATGCTATTTGGGGGCTCTATCTGACTAAATCTTGCTTTAGAAGCACTTAATCTACTTTAACTCATTGCCCCTCCACCTAATAAGGCAGGAATTCATGTGTACTCACCTTTGTCATTTGATCTGCATCTGGTCTTACAGTTGGAGTGACATTTAACAATAGTTTTACATGTTCACGGACTTCCTCAGGTATATTTGAAAGTGAACTGGATCCTAAACGACTCAACTATTTAAAAGAGTGATAATATTAAATATGAATATAAAATAGTCAAAAAGAATGCATTTATAGTCAATAGTCTATTTAAAAAAACTCACTCAAAAATATATGTTAGAGTGAAAAACTGCTAATTCTACTGTGGCAAGATAATTAAAACACTTATTTTCAATACCTGAAATTGTTTATATTACTGAAACAAATGCCCAGCACTTCATATCATATTTCTGTATTCACTCTAGTAAATAAATGTCAGAACTAAAGTTGTGGTAACAAACATTAATCCTCATTATTTACAGAATTACTTTTGTTCATTTTATGTAAACTTAAAATATGAGACATCATCTTATTTTAGAGAATTTTCTGAACACATATTTTAAATCAAAGAAACATTTAATACTTTTAATGCAAGCAATTATATATATATGAATATATATATGACAAATTACCTGATCCAACTGCCTACTAAAACTCTTGTAAATATCTTGCTTGTTAACTTCAAATATGGGTTTCCCTTTATTAAATACAGCATACATGACAGTTCCTAGTGATTACATATCACTGGCTGTTTCACAGCTCACAGAAAGTATGTATTCAGGAGCCAAATATTCAGGATTTGGAAGACACAACGATGGCAAATTTGGGTCCCATTCTTTACAAGGAAACTTAGGCTATAAGAAGAGAGAAAAGAAATTATATAGATTAAATAATTCAAATTAAACCAAAAAATACTATCAAGCAGTAGCAACCTAGTTTTAAATTCATACCCAGTCATGGAAGTAAAAATATCACCATCTTCAATCCTGAAATTTCCAAATTCTCAAATCTGGAAAGGCCACTAAACAAACTGAGAGATATGAATAAGAACTCTTGCAGTTTGGGTGCCTGGGTGGCTCAGTAATTTGAGCATCTGACTCTTGATTTCTGCTCAGGTCATGATCTCAGGGTCCTGAGATCAAGTCCTGCAACGGGCTATGCGCTGGCCATAGAGCCTGCTTGGGATTAATTCTCTCCCTCTGCCCTTGCCCCCCTGCTCACTCACTCTCTCTCAAAATAAATAAATATTTAAAAAAAAAAGAACTCTTGCAACCTTCACATTATTGGAGCTCTCTCCTCCCAGAAGACAAATTAATAAGGTGCAGTATGAATACAAAAAAGTATAACCTTTGTTCTATGATAGACAGGCTTCAACTTTTATGGACCCAGATTATTATTTGAAACCTTGTTCTTTCACTAACTAGCTGTGTGATTTAGTTAATAGGTTCAAAGGGTTTTTGTAAAATTAAACAAATGTATGGAAAAAAATGGACCTAATACAGTATCTGACACCATTATATACTAAAACCAATACTATTCTTTCTACTTCCCTTAAAAGTATTTACTTAAATTGCAAATCTATTTTAGGTCATATCATGGTGCCTTTAACAACTAAATAGATATATTAAAAACTTGAGGGGAGCCTGGATGGCTCAGTTGGTTAGGCAACTGCCTTCGGCTCAGGTCATGATCCCAGAGACCTGGGATCGAGCCCCACATCGGGCTCCCTGCTCGGCGGGAAGCCTGCTTCTCCCTCTCTCACTCCCCCTGCTTATGTTCCCTCTCTCGCTGTGTTTCTCTGTCAAATAAATAAATAAAATCTTTAAAAAAATAAAAAACTTGAAATATTGCATTATTTTCCTAAGTGTAAATAGGCAGATATCATAATCACTATGTAACAGGTGCTTTGGAACCAGAGAAAACAGGTTCAAATTCCACTTCTACACTTAATCACCTGTCCATTCTTAGATACATTATTTTATTCTGTGAGCCTAACTTACCTACCTGTATTATTTATTCCCATATCACACATATTGTGGTGAGGATTAAATAAGTAAATACATTAAAAAGTGCTTTGTTAGAAAAGTACTTCAGTAAATGTTAGCTCTTATTATCATGCTCCCTAAAGAAGATTTTTGTGGTCCAATGTTGGGAAAACACTGCTAGAGAGTCACAATGTTTGTTAGTGTATTTGGTATCAGGAGAAAAAAGCCGATGTAACCCAATAGTTCTCAAATCTGTTTAACTCTAGCATCCTTTAATCAAGTAACACTACTGTGGAATTAACAAGCTGAAGAATACTCTTAGGTAAAATGAACATTAGAAGTTTTCTATAAGGGCACCTGGGTCGCACAGTGGGTTAAAGTCTCTGCCTTCAGCTCAGGTCCTGATATTAGGGTCCTGGGATCAGGGCCTACATCAGGCTCTCTGCTCAGCAGGGAGCCTGCTTCCTCCTCTCTCTCTCTCTGCCTGCTTCTCTGCCTACTTGTGATCTCTCTCTGTGTGTCAAATAAATAAATAAAATCTTAAAAAAAAAAAAGAAGTTTTCTATAAGGCTGTACATTTAAACATACATTATACCATGTAGCCTATTTCTACACATTTATCAGACTTGCAAATTCTCTAGTCTATTCTGAATGCACCACAAATTTCCACAGCTCTAAAAATATTAGAAGACTGGGGCACCTGGCTGGCTCAATCAGTACAGCATGCAACTCTTGACCTCAGGGTTGTGAGTTCGAGCATCACCTTGACTGTAGAGATTACTTAAGATCTTTAAAAAAAAAAAAAATCACAAAACTTAAAACCTTCATTACCTCTTGTTCAGAAGGATTGGTTGATGATACACAAAAATCAAAGCCCATTATCTTCCAGGCTCCACTTTTGTTCAAAATTATATTTTCAGGTGTAATATTTCCATGGACCATTTTCACACTGCTATGCAAAAATGACAATCCTTCAGAAACCTATAAATGGGGGGGGGACATTTTTATGTTAAATAAACTCCTTTTGATTACAATAATAAAATGTATCTTAAAAAGCATAATTGCTGCTTCTCCCACAAGATTTTTTACATGTCAGGGAATAATTAAATTTCATCATAAATGCAAAAGAGTAGACATTCTCAGTTGCCACAGTGATATAAGCATTAGTGGGGAAAAAGCCCAGTTATAAAATCAGAATACAACTCTTTATTAAAGTTCCTTTCCATAGGCAGATAAGCAAAATCAAAGATAATAAAACCAATTTTCTATCCAAATATATTTAGTTTCTGTGTTTGAAATTTGAAGGAATCTTCAGTTCCCAAGTTACAGATAGTAAATACAAAGGGACTCCTTGTCACACTCTCGCCACTATTGTTCAACATAGTACTAGAACAGCAATCAGACAACAAAAAGAAATAAAATGTATTCAAATTGGCAAAAAAAAGTCAAACTTGTCTCTTCACAGATGACATGATACTTTATGTGGAAAACCAAAATGCTCTAGCCCCAAATTACTAGAACTCATACAGCAATGCAGTAATGTGGCAGGATACAAAATCAATGCACAGAAATCAGTTACTTTCTTATCCACTAACAATGAAAATGTAGAAAGAAAAATTAAAGAATCAATTCTATTTATTTACAATAGCACCAAAAACCATAAGATACCTTGAAATAAACCTAACCAAAGATGTAAAGGATCTATATTCTAAAAACTACAAAACACTTATGAAAGAAATTGAAGATGACACAAAAAGATGCAAAAACATTCCATGCTCATGGACTGGAAGACTAAACATTGTTAAAATGTCTATGCTGTCCGGGGCAATCTATATTTTCAACACCATCCCAATCAAAATACCAATGATATTTTTCAAAAAGCTGAACAAACAACCCTAAAATTTGTATGGAATCAGAAAAGATCTCAAGTTGCCAAGGAAATGTTGAAAAAGAAAAGCCTAGGGGCATCACGTTGCCTCATTTCAAGCTCTATTATAAAACTGTAATCACCAAGACAGCATGGTACTGGCACAAAGACAGACACATGGATCAATGGAAAAGAACAGAAACCTAGAAATGGATCCTCAACTCTGTGGTCAACTAATCTTTGACAAAGCAGGAAAGAATACCCAATGGGGAAAAGACAGTCTCTTTAACAAATGATGTTGGGAAAATTGGACAGTCACATGCAGAAGAATGAAACGGGACCATTTCTTTATATCACACACAAAAATAGACGCTGAATGGACGAAAGACCTAAATGTGTGATAGGGATCCATCAAAATCCTAGAGGAGAAAAGGCAGCAACCTCACTGACCTCAGCCACAGCAACTTCATCTCCAAAGGCAAGGGAAACAAAGGCAAAAATGAACTTCTGGGACTTCATCAAGATAAAAAGCTTCAGCACAGTAAAGGAAACCATCAACAAAACAAAGGGGCAACCCACAGAATGGGAGAAGATATTTGCAAATGACACTATAGATAAAAGGCTGGTATCCAATATCTATAGAGAATTTCTCAAACTCAACACCCAAAATACAAATAATCAAGTCAAAAAAATGGGCAGAAGACATAAACAGAAACTTCTCCAAAGAAGACATACAAATGGCTAACAGACACATGAAAAAATGTTCAACATTATTAAATTCAAATCAAAACCACACTGAGTACCATATTACACCAGTTAGAATGGCAAAATTAACAAGGCAGGAAACAAATGTTGGAGAGGATGTGGTAAAAGGGAGACCTCTTACACTATTGGTAGGAATACAATTTGGTACCAAAACTTTTGAAAATCGGGACGCCTGGGTGGCTCAGTTGGTTAAGCGACTGCCTTCGGCTCAGGTCACGATCTCGGAGACCTGGGATCGAGTCCCACATTGGGCTCTCTGCTCGGCGGGAAGCCTGCTTCCCCCTGTCTCAGTCCCTCTGCTTGTGTTCCCTCTCTAGCTGTGTTTCTCTCTGTCAAATAAATAAAATCTTAAAAAAAAAAAAAAAAAACTTTTGAAAATCGTACGGAGGTTCCTCAAAAAGTTAAAAACAGAGCTACCCTATTACCTAGCAATTGTACTACTGGGTGTTTACCCCAAAGATACAAATGTAGTGAAAAGAAGGGGCACATGCACTCCCAATGTTTATAGCAGCAATGTCCAAAATAGCCAAACTGTGAACTGAGGTGCCTTTCAACAGACAAATGAATAAAGATGTTGTCCACATATACAATGGAATATTACTCAGCCATCAGAAAGGATGAATACCCACTATTTGTAATGACGTGCATGGAACTGGAGGGGATTATGCTAAGTGAAATAAGTCAAGCAGAGAAAGACAATTATTATATGGTTTCACTTATATGTGGAACATAAGGAATAGCATGGAGAACATTAGGAGAAGGAGAGGAAAAATGAAGAGGGGGAAATCAGATGGGGAGATGAACCATGAGAGACTATGGACTCCAGGAAACAAACACGGTTTCAAAGGGGAGAGAGGGTTGGGGATGGATTAGCCCAGTGATAGGTATTAAGGAGAGTATGTATTGCAATGAGTACTGGGTGTTATAAGCAAACAATGAATCATGGAACACTACATCAAAAACTAATGAAGTACTGTATGGTAACTAACATAATAAAAAAAATAAAAACACTTGCATATAAATTTTGTTCTAAAAAAGGGAATCCTTGTCAATTTGATTCTGATTCTTAATATTTCTATATATTTACACATCATATTGAAATTCAGTTTTTCTTAACTGTATTGTGCTCAGTTTTCATATATTAATTCATGTTCACTCATTCTCAAACTGGATTAGTATTTGGTAATTTTTATATTTGTACCTGAGACTACCATGGAATTTGCTAACCAAAAATGAAAACTGATTTCTGTTTCTAGGAGTAGAATTTGGCAAACTAACACTCCCTGACTTCTAGGACATCACTCTCCCAACCTTTCCCCCAACTCCACTGGTCACTGCTTTTCAGTCTATTTATTCTGCTGGCTCCTTCTCAGTACCCCATCTCCTGGACTCAGTGTTTGGACAGCTGAAGTTTCCATCTACTCTTCCTCAGTGTTCTCACAACTTTCAGTATCATCCAGAGTTGACTGCTCCCAAATTATCTCCAAGCTGGGCCTCTATTCTAAAGGCCAGACTTGATTATCTGACTGCCTTTTTGACGTCTCTCCCCTTGAATGTTTTATAAGAACCTCATTCTTAGAAGAATCAAAAACTGAGCTTCCCCTACAATTCAGTTCTCTCCTCCTGTGGTCTTATCCCCATATTAGTTAATGGCCTCTTCACTTTTCCCTTTTTCAAAAATCTTTGAGTTATCCCCTACTACTCTATTTTTCTTACATAACAAAGCCATCTGCAAATTCCAATATCTTTACCATCAAAATACATTTAGAATTTGATCCTGTCTCACTACCTTTCCCTACCCTGGACCATCACCATCTCTGGCCTGTACCACTAGAGCAGCCACCTAGTTCACCTCTTTGTTTCTGCTCAAACCCTTCTACATAATTTAATTCTCAAGAAGCTGCTATCGGGTCATGTCACTTTCCTGCTCAAAGCCTTCCAAAGACCGTTCCTTTCTCTCAGAGTAAAATGCAAAGTATTTCCCTGGCTTTCAGGGCCTAACAGGACTTAACCACTCATTCATTCCCTGACCTTGTCTCCTACAACTCATCTTACTAACTTCTTTCTACCACTCGAGGTATTTCACTATTCCTTCAACAAATCATGCATCATTCTGTTCCAGGGACTTTACACTTGCTGTTCTTTCTGCCTAGACCATTCTTTCCCTAGGTGTGTATATGGCTCACTTCTTTGCTTTTTTTCAGATATTTACTCAAATGTTCCCTTTTCAGTTACAGATTTCCTGACTACCCCCACTCAAAAGTGCAATCTTTTCCTCCCCATCCAAACTACCCTCTCTTCCCTTGTCCCTTAATTTTCCATATGCACTTATCATTATCTAATGTATTTACTTATTTTATTGTCTTTCGTCTCCATGAGATTATAAATTCTGAAAGGCAGGAATTTGTGTTCATTTTTTCCCCTGGCATATCTTCAGCACCCAGAACTGTGCCAGACATATAGTTATACAATAAATATATACTTAATGATTGGTTATGAGAATGAATTCTCTTTAAAAAAAAATCTCTTAAAGTTTCAACATCAAGTTAAGTCAACAGTAAAGAATGTAAAGAGTATTATTTTAGAAAATATCTGGATTCCTGTCTCAACTTCATTATTTACTAGCCTTGCAACTTTCGGCAAGTCACTGAACCTATGTAGGTCCCAGCTGATGAATTACTTCAAACAATGGTATATTAATTAACCTCTTCATAAATGTGGGAAATCATATCAGATTCCACACCACTCCCAATTTCCATCCCCATACTCAGACAAAAGGGCCTATTCTAACTGCATAATTTGATTCCATCCCTCTTAATATTTCCTATGGTTTTTGAGCAACACTTTTTAACTATAATTAACTATTTTTACAGGCAGGCACTATACTAAGTACTTATAAATTTACACACTTGATTCTGAAAATAGCCCTACATAGTATAACTTTCTCATACACTCTCCCTGTGTATGAGAAATAGTTACAAGTTCCAATCCTCTATAATGACACTTCTAAAATGTATTATCAGACCAGATCATTTACTCTGCTTAAAATCCTCCAGTGTTCTTTTTCTACCTTTCCAGTTTCGTTTTTCACCACTCCTTGAGCTGCAATGTGCTACTTCTACTGCCTGAATATTTATCCTCAGTGACTAGCATAATAAGCAATTAGGGACTTAATATTTCTCAAATAAATGTTCTCCAGTTCTAACACACTGGAACCCATAAAATTCATGTAAGATATGGTTTTAAAAAATGCTTATTCCTCAGATATAATTTAAAAAATGTACAAAGTTTTTCAAGTCTATAAAAGTCAAATGTTTTTTGACAAAGATACCAAGACCATTCAATGAGGAAAGAATGGAAGTCTGAACAAAGGTTGCTGAGAAAATTGGATATCCATAGGCAAAACAATGAGGTTGGACCCTGACCTTAAACCATATACAAAAATCAATTCAAGGGCGCCTGGGTGACTCGGTGGGTTAATCCTCTGCCTTTGGCTCAGGTCATTATCTCAGGGTCCTGGGATTGAGGCCTGCATCGGGCTCTCTGTTCAGCAGGGAGCCTGCTTCCTCCTCTCTCTCTGCCTGCCTCTCTGCCTGCTTGTGATCACTCTCTTTCTGTGTCAAATAAATAAATAAAATCTTAAAAAAAAAATCAATTCAAATTCAAAGGCCTAACCATAAGACTAAAACTGTAAAACTCTTATGAGAAAACACACAGGAAAGTTTCATGACACTGCATTTGGCAAAGACTTCTTAGATATGACAACAAATACACAGGACACAAAGGAAAAAATAAAATGGATATATCAAAATAACTTCTATGCATCAAAGGACAAAATCAACAAGGCAACCCTCGGAATGGAGAAAATATTTCCCAATCATAAATTTGATTATATATTGAGGTTAATATCTGGAATATATAATAAACACCTACCATAAAGCAACAAAAAAACAAACAACCTGATTAAAAAATGGGCAAAGGACTTGTATAGATATTTCTCCAAAGAAGATATACAAATGGACAATAATGAATACATGAATGAATGATGCTTAAATTCACTAACTCCTACGAAAATGGAAATCTAAGCCACAACAATCTACCAACTCATTCTCATTAGGATAGCTACTACTAAAAACTAGAAAGTAATAAATGTTGGTAGGACATAAAGAAATTAGAACTCTGGTAAAAATATAAACTGGATCGCCACTACAGAAAAAAGTATACTAGTTCCTCAAAAAATAAAAAAAATAGAATTACCATGTGATCCAACAATTCCACTTCTGGGTACATTTCCCAAAATAACTAAAAGCAGGTTACTGAAGAGAAACTTCTACACCCGTGTTCAGAGCAGTATTACTCACAACAGCTAAGATCTGGAAGCAAGCCAAGTGTTCACAGACAAATGAATAAACATAATGTGGTAAATACATACAATGGATTATTCAGCCTTAAAAAGTGAAGAAATTCTGACACATGATACAACATGGATAAACCTCAAGAACATCATACTAAGTGAAATAAACCACACACACACAAAAATACATGATTCCACATCAATGAGGCACCTGAAGTATTCAAATCATAGAGAATAAAAGTAGAATGTCAAGGGCTGGTGAGTGGTGGGAATGGGTATGCAGAGTTACTGTTTAATGGATACAATTTCTGTTTTACAAGGTGAGAAGAGTTCTGGAGATGGATGGTGGTATGGTTACCCAACAGTATAAATGTACTTGATGTCCCTGAACTGTACACTTAAAAATGGTAAGATGGTAAATTTTATGTTGTGTGTATTTTACCACAATTAAAAATATACTGTTCAGATAAATTCGATTTTAAGCTAAAGACTATAGTCAGAGATACAGAAGGACACTACAACATTCTTAAAGGGTATATCCACCAAGAAGATCTAACAATTGTAAATATTTATGCCCCTAACATGGGAGCAGCCAACTACATAAGCCAACTGTTAAGCAAAACAAAGTCATATTGATACGAATACACTAATTGTAGGAGATCTTAACACACCACACTAATCAACAGACAGATCATCTAAACAGAAAATCCACAAAGAAACAAGAGCTATGAATGATATATTGAACCAGATGGACCTCTTAGATATATTAGAACATTCCACCCTAAAACAATAAATAGAATACTCATTCTTATCGAGTGCACATGGAACATTCTCCAGAAAAGACCACATACTAGGTCACAAAAACCAATACCAAAAGACTGAGATTATTCCCTGCAAACTGGAACACTCAACACAAGAAAAAGTTCGGAAGGAATTCAAACACTTTGAAGCTAAAGACCATCCTGCTCAAGAATATTTGGATCAACTAGGAAATCAAAGAAGAACTTAAACATTTCATGGAAACCAATGAGAATGAAGATACATCAATTCAAAACCTATGGGATACAGCAAAGGCAGTCGTAAGGCAGAAATACACAGCCACCCATGCCTCACTCAAAAAAATTGAAAAATCCTGAATATACCAACACTATTTATACCTTAAAGAACTAGAAAATCAGACCATTCTCTTAAACCACACACAAAGGCAAACTCGAAATGGATGAAAGACCTCAACATGAGGCAGGAATCCATCAAAATCCTGGAAGAGAACATAGGCAGTAACCTCTCTGACATCGGCCACAGCAACTTCTCCCAAAGGCAAAGGAGACAAAAGTGAAAATGAACTTCTGGGACTTCATCAAAATAAAAAGCTTCTGTACAGCAAAGGAAACAGTCAACAAAACAAAGAGGCAACCCACAGAATGGGAGAAGATATTTGCAAATGACACTACAGACAAAGGGCTGGTATCCAAGATCTATAAAGAACTACTCAAACTCAACATCCAAAAAG
>PITA01017022.1:24044-44744 GCA_004023965.1 Spilogale gracilis | reverse complement strand
TTTCCATCACCTCTGTCAGACCCACCAGGCCCCTTTCTGCTGCTCTGGTGTTGTGAGTGGCACTGTGTTGCCTCCTAGGCACCCCCTCACCCCCCGACGCCTGTCTGGGGGAGGAGAGGCTAGGGCCATCCAGGGGAGTGGCTGTCCCTGGGAGTGCACTGTCCAGGCCCCAGGATGTGGGCAGGGTCTCCCCAGCTGACCTAGCAATAACAATTCCTAAACTGTTCTGTCCTCCTGGCCATCGTTCTGACCCAAGTGGCCGGCCTCAGGGACCCCTCTTAGGGGCAGGATCCTCCCCAGGGTCAGCAGGCAGGGCAGGGCAGCCTGAGGTTTGGGGACCACCGTGGAAAGCCCCCACCCCCACACATGGCATGTGCCAGGCACCCAGGCTCTCACTGAGTGAAAGGCCATCAGATAAGGCCATGTCTGAGGGTGTGTCACCGGCTAGGGAGTGAGTGTCCCCTGGTCTATCTTAGCTTCCCAGGGCTGCTGTGACCACGGACTGGGGTTCCTAAGCAACAGAGGCTTGCTCTCTCACCATCCAGGGGCTGGACATCCAAGATCAAGGTGTCGGCAGGGATGGTTCCTTCGGGCGGGTGTGAGGGGTTGCGTTCTAGACTGTTTGCTGACAGTCTCTGGCACTCGTTGGTATGTGGCGTGGTAATTCTCACCTCCACGTGGCCTGCTTCTTGGGTCTCTATCTCTGAACCCAAATTTCGCCTTTTTATAAGGGCACCAGTCATATTGGATTAGGGCCCACTCCAGTGACCTCACACTAATGGGACCATCTGCAGAGACCTTGTTTGCAAATAGAATCACACGTGCAGGGACTGAGGATTAGGACTTGAACATTGTCTTGGGGCCGTAATCCAACCCATAGCAAGTCCCCTTCTAGGGCAGGGCCCATCTTGAGTGGCCTGTGGGGTCTGGTCAGTGGAGCAGCCCAGCATCTCTTGCCACGGGGTGGGCGCATCGTCAGCAGCCGTGTAGTCTTCCCACACGAGCCCTTTACCTGGAAGGGTACCTGAGTGCAGCACGTAGCGGTGCCACGGCTGAGTTCCCAGCCCACCTGCCATCCCTTATTGACCCGTCTGCCTGGCCTGCCAGCTCCCTATTCTTACACAGCTCCATCCCCTTTTGTTGGCTCCCACCCTGCCCTTCCCCAAAAACATTGTTCTGGCTAACTGTCCACTGTCTAGTCCCTCATCCATCCCCCATCCCCACTAAGTGGCTCAGTGCCAACCCCATTTCACACTGTTTTTCTGGAAACATTCTAACCCACCCATTCTTTCTCCCTCCTGCCTCTCAACCCTGTAGCACTGCAGCTCCTTCAAGCACTTGTTGAGAACTTAAAAGCAGGAAGAACATCATTTGTTCTCCACACTGTGCTGGGGGGTGACCCAGAGTGACTCCCTGAGTGAGGGTTTTATACACACAGAGCTGGAAAGTGGCAGAGCCAGGGTTCAAAACCACAGGGGCAGCTCCAAAGCCTCAGCCACACCTCTGTCACTGTGCTGGGCCCTGTCCTGGGTGCTGGGGAACTGAGGCAGCTAGGTAGGGCCCAGCCCTGTGCACAGGTGTGCTTACACAGCATTCTTGGTCAGGTTCTTTCTAGCTGTGACACGACATATACCCTTTAGCCCCTTCACAGTCCTTGGTTCACTTTTTCAAATACTATTTTTATTTTATCAATCTAATACATATGTATATTTTGAGAAGTCAGGAGTTCTTTTTTTTAAGTTTAAAAAAAAATTTTTTTTAACGACTTTATTTGGCAGAGAGAGAGAGAGAGAAAGAGAAAGCACAAGCATGGAAAGTGGGAGAGGGAGAAGCAAGCTCCCCTCTGAGCAGGGAGCCCAATGCGGGACTTGATCCCGGGACCCTGGGATCATGACCTGAGCCAGAGGCAGATGCTTAATTGACTGAGACACCCAGGGGTCCCAAGACATCCAGAGCTCTATAAGGTTCATGAAAAAAATGAGAAACTCTTGGCCACCCTACTGTCCCCGTGCAACTCCACAACTTCCAGCTTTTAGCTGTTTCTTCTGGGATCTATCTCTATATTTGTAAAGATTATGTATGCGCTATTATTTCTGGGCTTCCTGTTGTGGTAAAGATGATTTTAACTCACAGTTTTCATTCCGTAGGGCTGCTCGATTTAACCAGTATAGTTATTTCATAATTTTGGGTTAAATCCTAATAAAATGTATATCAGTCAGGATGGACTACATCAGGAGACAGAAACAAACATCCCCTAGATCTGAGGAAATTTGGTTTCTAATTAGCAGGTATAATGTTTATTTTCATTTCTTGTTCTTTCATTTTTGAGCAATTTCAAGAGAAGATGCAGAAAGGTTGTGACCCTGTTTCCTAAAAACCACAAGTAAGCCTGGTCATTCTTCAGTTCCCTCGGTTGGCTTCCCACCCTCTCATTCCACCAACACCCAGTGTTGGCAGATCTGACATGTGATTTCTTGTCATCCTCCCAAGTGCCTGTAGCTTTTGGATATTGTTTTTCTCTGTCTCTGCCTTGATCTCAGTCTTAGGGGGAGAGTCTCTAGTTCTCACCATTAAATATGATGTTATTTGCATTTTTTAAAAAATTGAGGTAAAATTCCCATAACATGAAATTAACCATGAACTATCTTAAAGTGTATAATTTAGTAACATTTAATGTCTTCCTGGCATTGTGTATCCATTATACTTCTACCTCATTCCAGGACACATTCATCATCCCAGAAGGAAACATTCACGCTCATTAAGCAATCTCTCCCCATTCCCTGACACCCATCCCCCCAACAGTCATTACCCTGCTTTCCACCTCTATGGATTTATCTATAATGGATGTTTCCGATAAAAATAGAAATCATACAGTATGTGATCTTTTGTGTTGCAGACTCTAGAGCTGTGTGAAATAAATGTTTATAAGCCACAGAGTCTGGGGTATTTTGTTACAGCGTCCCAAATGGCTTTTGATTTGGCACAATGTTGATGAGGTTTATCCAAGTTGTAGTGGGTATCAGAACCTCATTCCTTTTTACGACTGAGAACTATTCCATCATACACACACACACACACACACACACACACACACACCCCACTTCCTGTTCATCCATCATTGGCCATTTGGGCTGTTTCAGCCTTTTGGCTATTGTGAATAATGCTGTTATTGAACGCATGTATTCAGGTGTTTGTTTAAATATGTTTTTCCACTTCTTTTGTGTATAAACCTAGGACTAGAATTGCTGGATCGTACAACTTTTGAAAACCAAACTGTTTTCCACAACTGCCTGTGTTATCTTACATTCTCACCAGCAGTGTTTGAGGGTTCCAGTTTTCCTCATCCTTACCAACTTTTATTCTCTCTCTTTCCTTTCCTTTTTTTCTTTTTTTTAAGGTTGTGGCCAACCGCATGGGTGTGAAGTGGTATCTTATTGTAGTTTTGATTTGCATTTCCCTTTTGTCAAGCTAAGGATAGTCTCTATTACTAACTTGGGGAATGTTTCTTTTTAAATCAAGAATTGGTGTGGATTTTGTCAAGTAGTTTTCTGAGTCTATTAATATGATCATGTATTTTTTTCTTCGTTAGTCCATGTGTAAGGGCTTACATTAATTGCTTTTCGCATGTCAAACCAACATCACTAGAAGACATGTCACTTGGTTGTGGTGTATAATTCTTCTCATATATTGTTGGATTTTATTTGCTAATATTTTTTTGAGGATTTTTAAGGGTGCTCATGAGAGATACTGGTCTGTAGTTTCCTTGTAATTATCTGGTTTTGATGTTAGGGTCATACTGGCTTCATAAAATAATTTAGGAGCAGACTCCCTGCAAAGAGCCTGACATGGGGCTTGATCTTACAACTCTGAGATCATGACCTGAGCCAAAACAAAGAGTTGGACACTTAACCAGCTGAGCTACCCAGACACTCCATCCCTTCCTTTTTCTAATTTCTGAAGTAGATTGTAGAGAATTGGTATCCTACTTTCCTTAACTATTTGATAGAATTCATGAGAGAAGTCATCTGGGCCTAGTGATTTTGGGGGAAAAATTATTAACTATTGACTTAATTTGTTTAATATGGGTAGCTGTTCACTTTGTGTTTCTCCTTGTTTGCGTTTGGTAGTATATATCTTTTAAGAGATTGGAACATTTTATCTGAATTATCAAATTTGGGGGCATGGAGTTTTTTGCAGTATTTTTTCATCGTCCCTTTAATGTCCAGGAGATCAGTATTTCTTTCATTTCTGGTATTGGTAATTTGTGACTTTTCTCCTTTAGCTCTTGTTTAGCTTCATCAATAAAACCCCAGATTTTTGGTGTGTTGATTTTTTCTATCATTTTCCTATTTTCAATTTTGTTGATTTATGCTCTTTTACTATATTTCTTGGGCTTAATTTAGGCTTAAAATTGTTCTTCATCTTGTTTCCTAAGGTAGAATCTTAGGTTATTGATTTTAGATCTTTTTTTCTAACAGATACATTTAATGTGATACATTTTTCTCTCAATACCACTTTTGCTATATTCTACAAATGTTGACCAATGGTATTTTCACTTAGTTCAAAAAAATTCTAAATATTTGTTATTTCCTTACTGACCCATGTGTTATTTAGAATTACATTGTTAGATTTTGGGTTATTTGGGGATTTCCTCTATCTTCCTGTTAGTTGCTTTTTGGTTTAATTCCAATCTAGTCCAAGAAAATGCTTTGTATGATTTCTATTTAAAAAATCATTAAGGTGTGTTTTATGGCCCTAAATGTGGTGTGTTTCACTGCTGTGATCATAATGTTTGTATCCTTGGCGGGTAGGTTGAAGTCCTACCCCCCAGGGTGATGGTACTAGGGGGTGAGACCTTTGGGAGGTGATTAGGTAGAGCCTTCATGATGGTATTAGTACACTTATAAAAGAAGCCTCACAGAACTCTGTCATATGAGGAGACACTGAGAGAGTCTGAGCCCCAGAAGGGGACCTGCCCCCGACCATGCTGGCTCCCTGATCTTGGACTTTTAGCTCCTAGAACTGGGAGAAATAAAAGATTGCTGTTTACAAGCCTCTTAGTCTCTGGTATTTTGTTATAGCAACCTAATGGATTAAGGCCCTTGGGTGAATATTCTGTGCAAGCTTGAGAAGAATGTATATTTTGCTGTTGTTAGAATATTCTATAAATGTCAATTAGATGCGGTTGATTGATAGTGCTGTTATCAGTTACTGACAGAGGACAGTGAAGTCTCCAATTATAGCAGTAGATTTGTCTCTCTTTTTCAGTCCTATCAGTTTTTGCCTCATATATTTTAATACTCTGTTGTTAGGTGCATAGCTGTTCATGATTGTAATATCTCCTTTTTAAAATTTGAGTTCAAGTTAGTTAACATATAGCGTAGTGTTGGTTTTAGGAGTAGAATTTAGTGATTCTTCACTTCCATATAACACCCAGTGCTCATCATAAGTACTCTCCTTATGTACTTGTTGATTTTGTTGAGGATTTTTAAGGGTGCTCATGAGAGATACTGGTCTGTAGTTTCCTTGTAATTATCTGGTTTTGATGTTAGGGTCATACTGGCTTCATAAAATAATTTAGGAGCAGACTCCCTGCAAAGAGCCTGACATGGGGCTTGATCTTACAACTCTGAGATCATGACCTGAGCCAAAACAAAGAGTTGGACACTTTTTAGCCCATCCCCCACCCACCTTCCCTCCCTCAACCCTCAGTTTGTTCTCTATACTTAGGAGTCTCTTCTGATTTGCCCCCCCTCTCTGTTTTTATATTATTTTATTTTAGTATTAGAATATATCCCTGAAGAATTGAATAGAATTATGTATCATTATATGATTGCCCCTTCTCCATCCATGATGATTTTCCTTGTTCTAAAGTCTGCTGTGTCTGAATTTAATATTTGTATTCCCAGTTTTCTTTTGATTGACATTAGCATGGTATATCTTTCTCCATTTCTTGACTTTTTACATATCAGAATCTGTATATTTACGATGAGTTTCTTGTAGAAAGTATATAGTTGGGTCTGGTGTTTTTATCCGCTGTGATACAGTTTCATGAGAAGTCTGCTGCTACTCTTTTCTTTGTTCCTCTCTAGATAAAATGTTTTCCCACGTTCTTCTGGCTTCTTTCATGATTTTCTCTTTCTCTTTGTTTTTTTTGCAGTTTGCATAAATATTTTTTGGTTTTGTTTTGGTTTTGGTTCTTTTTCTTTTTTTCCCCCAACTATTCAATCAATTCTATTTGGTGTTTTTTAAGCTTCCTGGATATGTGGTTTACTGTTAGTAATTTTGGAAAAAATTTGGCAAAATATTTTGCAAATATTTTTCCTTCTCCATTATTTCTTTTGACTCCTCTTGATATTCTAGTTACACATACGTTATATCTCTTGGTATTGTCCCACAGTTCTTGTATGCTACTCCCAACCCCCATTCCTTTTTTCTCTTTGCATTTCATTTGGCAAAGTTTCTAATGATCTATCTTCAAGCTCACTGATTTGTTCCTCAGCCGTCTTGAATCTGCTGATCAGTATTCCTCATTTTCAAGGGCATTCTTCATTTCTGTTACAGGTTATTCTTTTTTTAAAAGATTTTATGTATTTATTCCAGAGAGAGCAAGGGGAGGAGCAGAGGGAGAAGGTTAAGTAGACTCCCAGCTGAGGATGGAGCCTGATGCAGGGCTTCATTTCAAGACTCTGAGATCATGACCTGAGCTGAAACCAAGAGTCAGATGCTCAACTGGCTAAGCCACCCAGGTGCCCCTATAGGTTTTTGTTTTTTTTTTAAATTCTACCATTGGGGTGCCTGGGTGTTAAGTGTTTGGCTCTTGACTTTGGCTCAGGTCATAATATCAAGGTTGTGAGATCAAGCCCCACATTGGGCTCCATACTGGGTGTGGAACCCGCTTAAGAATCTCTCTCTCTCCCCTCCTCTTCTTTCTTTCTCTCTCTCCCCTTCGCTTAAAAAAAAAAAATGAATAAAATCTAGCATCTCTTTTTGCTTCTTAGACTTTCCATCCCTCTGTTTACATTACCAATCTGTTCTTCCCTGTTGTTTATTTTTCCCATTAGAACCCTTAACATATTAATCATAGTTATTTTAATTTCTCTATATGATAATTCCAAAATCTGTGTCATATCTGAATTTGATCATAATACTTGCTTTATCTGTTTTAAATGTGGGTTTAAAAAATATATATATATATATTTATATTCATACTTATCTATTTATGTAGTTTTCAACTTGCCTTATAATTTGTTGAAAGCCAGGCATATTATTATTATTTTTTTAAAGATTTTATTTATTTATTTGATATATAGAGAGATCACAAGTAGGCAGAGAGGCAGAGAGAGAGGAGGAAGCAGGCTCCTGGCTGAGCAGAGAACCTGATGTGGGCCTCGATCCCAGGATCCTGAGATCATGACCTGAGCTGAAGGCAGAGGCTTTAACCCACTGAGCCACCCAGGCACCCGAAAGCCAGGCATATTCTGTTGGAAAATATGAACTGAGGTCATAAGCCTTTCATGTGAGGGTTTATGCAAATCCCATGAGGAGTTGGGCTCTATGTCATGTCTCCTGTAGCTGTAGGTGCTGGGGGCATCAGAATCCTCCTTGGTTTTGTCTGCCCACCCTTGACTTTGGCCTTCCCTTGGCACTGCTGGGCAGAGAATCCACAGCTCTTTGAACCATCGCCCACTGGGGTCCTACTGGAGCTTTGTGGTGTGGTGAAGAGGTGTGGGGGAGGGGAAGCATTCTGTAATCCTGGGATGAAATCTCCATCTTTAGGTGCTCCTTCAGGGCTGGGACCGTCCCCAGCGTTTCTTATCACTTTGCTCTTCCAGCTTCCTCTGATGAGACAGGGAGGCCCAAGGAGCTGCTGTGAGTGGACCACCTTCTCTGAGACAAGGTTCTGGCTGAGTCTTTCCCGCTGGACAGCAGACCTTTGTCATGGAGAATGTTCTGGGTGTTTGACCATGGTTACTTCTCCTCCCTCTGCCAAAGCCGAGAGATACTTCTTGGTCCTTCAGATTTCAGGGGACAGTCTGCAAACTCGGTTCCCTGGTAGGTCCAAGAAAAGTCATTGATGTTCAGTTTGTCCAGCTTTTTCTTATTGTAAGGATGTGGGTGACCACATCCAGGCTCTTTACATGTCAGAGCTGAAACCCAGCCCCTCCCCAGCTTCCATTTTACTCATGACTCTTGCCATCACCAGGAATTACTTTATTTGATAGTTCACTCATTTTTTGGCCTGTCTTCCTCATTAGAACATAAACCTTAGAAGACTGGAATTTTGTCCATCTGTCTGTTCCCCCTCATCCCTAAACCTGGAAGAGTGGCTCTTTCCAGTAGCTCTTGTGGTGGTGCTGGAAGCCGGGCTCCCTCGGCAGCAGGATTGGCCCGACCAGTGCAGAAGCAGGTGGCTTTTCTCTGGTCACTTCTAAATGGGGCCAGCTTTTCTGCCCTCTTGCTGTGGGTGAATCTTGCACCCCACCCTTTCCCTCACACCCCCAATACTTTGTTTTTGGGATTGCCATCACGGGTCTTCTGCACATCAAGAGAAACAAAACTCTCCCCGTGCTCCACATCTTGCTGATGATCGGGCTGCCAGCGTCAGTTCTCGAGAACAGATTTTAAACCGTCGCCATCTGTTCTGCTCTTCATGACGAATGTAAGAAACATTGTTTTCCCAATTCTGTCTTGGAAGGGGGAAAATATGGATTCCTAAAGACCACAGTTCATGTAGGGGAAGTGTAGCTCTGCCACCTACTCACTAAAGATAAGGGTGCTCCTGCCCGCATGCTGAGGCATTCACAATAAGGTTTGTTTACATAAGGATAAAAGTGGCCACTGACTTCTGGATAAAAGGAAGCTAGGAGAAGGGTGGACGTAGCCAAGTTGGTGCTGTCACATAACAAAAATCCAGCTGAGTACATTAGAAAATCTGTCCTCATGAAATGATTCTTGAATGGACAGCAGGCATCTGGTGGAAGGAGGAGATGGAGGCTGGGAGGAGGTAAACAAAATCAAGGTTTTTATAGGAAGGAGGGTGGGCAAGGACGTTATTAGCAAAAGAAAAGAAGGGATTATCCCGGGCTGGTCACCTTCCCTTAAGGAGAAGAGTAGAGGGCCTTATCATGCAGATGATCATACTTTCTTTGAGGGATGGAGAGGGTCCTGTGACAGAGGACCTCGCGATCAGAACACTTCTCATGGACTGGGTAAAACTTCATTCCTGCAGGAGATGGAAACTGACATTAGGTTAGATATTATGCCCCTGTTTGGTTAGATATTAAGCCCACTTGGCCTAAGTGATGCCATTTTGGGGCTGTGGTTTTCTTTTGAACAATGCAGGTGCCCAGAGACTGTGTCCCTCCAACTCCCGGGGGCCTCAGTCCCCTGGGATACACGGTGGAAATGGACTGGCAGTGAGACATTGGGGCCCCTGGTGCTGTCGGGGATGTTTCCAAAAGAAGGCCAAGCTTGTGAGGTTGGCCCAGGCCGGTGCCAAGATCTGTGGTACTAGGAGGGCAGCATGCCCATGGCAGACCTGGTCATCCCACCCCACATAGGGGCAGAAATAGCATTTTCTGTGGTTCTCCATGGGGTTTGGGCTGAACACTTCAAATGAAGTGCAGATGCATCCTGCCCATATGTGGTTTTGCAGCTGGAGGACACCAGGGGAGCTTTATTGGAGAATGTCAGGTCTCCTACCCAGTGTGTGGTAATGCTGCGGGCCACTGGAGACACTGGAGCCCGATGCCACTATACCCACTACATTGAACCACCTGCCTCATGTAAGAACCAGTGAGACATCACTTTATTTTTACCACCACTGCCTCTCCAAACCTGCCTCACTGAACATTCAGGGAAGTCCTAGAGCTTTCTGTTGTTCAAAGGCAATAAAATGTTCCTCCGGTCACTTTCCGCCCCAGGAATCTCATTTCAATCATAAAACGAGGAATCATAGAATCTCTGGAACTTTTGTCCATGTGGCTGGAGCGTGACCTGTCTCAGAAGCTGGCAGTGGGAAGGAGGGCTGTGCGTGCGTGCATGCGTGTGTGTGTGTGTGTGTGTGTGTGTGTTTGTTTGTGCATGTGCTCTGCTCTCTTCTCTTGCCTCTGTCCCTGCTAGCCAGGGTTGGGCCCTGAGGGATGGAGTATCCGGACAGTCTGACCTAAAAGAGGCTGTATGGCACGTTTGGGGACCAGCACATGTTGAACTCTGAACTGTTCTCTTGGGGGGCACTTGTGTGGATTTCCCCAGGATGCTCCTGCTGGGAACTTATAATTCATGCCCATGAAGTCTCTTTGGGCTATGACTGCTCCACTTGCTCCTTGCATTCGTGACCCCCCCCCACCCCCTTGGCTCCTTGGGCAGTCCTTCTGGGCTGGCTGTGCCCCACATCCCAGAGCAGCTCCTCTTCCTCTCTTGGAGGGACAGCTCTGGCCATGGCTTCCTGCCTGTGGATTTCCATAAAACTTATATACCAGGTCTCCGCCCCGCCCCGATGCTGGGGACACAGGGAAGTCTTCCCAGGGGTCTAGAAGCCCTGCTTCTGAGGTAAACAGAGCCATCTGCCCCTCCTGACAAGGCACAGCCCTCCAATAAAAATTCTCCCCCGACACCCCACCTTTTTCCTGGTCTCCTGTGGGCCAGAACATTGGGAAAACTGGCTTGAGGATGTGGTGAGGGGGCATCTGTCCATGGTGGGTGTGGCCATGCTTGCTTTTGCTCCCACAGCTGGTGTCCCCAAGTCCGTTGCTCTGGAACTCCTGGGCTTTCGAGGGAGACCTCCCAAATGGGAGGTTACAGTGAGGACAGAGAGTTAAAGGGCACTGTGAGTCAGAGGGAGTCAGTCTCCTGCCTCCACCCAGTCAGGCAGGCTGGAGGAGGAGTGATCTTGTGCCCTTGCCGAGACCTGGTGCTGCAGCCTGGGCTTCAAGCTATTGTCACACTTCCAACAGGGCAATGCTAATCCTTTAGTAGGTGGCTGGAGAAACACTCTCATTTTGCAAAGCTGAAAGAATGGCTGTTTCTAGAGTTCGTGGAGGGGGATGTCACCTGTTTCAGGAGCGGCTTGACTCGCGAGGGTTCCAGAGGGGTTGTTTCCAGGAGGTGGGTGGTGTCTAAGGGTTAATTGGGATGTTGTTGTGTGCATTTGGCTTGGAGATGGGAACGCTTTATGTTTATTCAAATAGCAGTTAATTTAAAATTACAGTTTTAGTCTTAATTGTATGTATTTGGGGATCCCACTTAAGTCTCTGGAAATAATTGCAGAGTAATATTTTGGGACGTTATATTAAAATGCACAGATGTTCGAGGAAAGAAAGGTCCCGGTGGGTGAGCCTCAGCCCTGACGGGGTGGGTGCCCAGGACGGCTTCTGCAGCAGGGGAGCCTCTGGCTTCAGGCAAGGCTGCAGGTGAAGCCCCTTTAGACACTGCAGCGGCCCAATCAAGCCCCCCTCCTCCAGTTCCGTGCTGTCAGATTCCAGGAAGATAAGGCTATAGGGTCAGTCTGTGTCTCTGCTTCTGGAGAGGTGTCTGGGGGGAGGGAGGGGAGCAACCAAGGCCCCGAGAGCAGGAAAGGTAAAAGGGCGGGGCGGATCCTTAAAACTCTGAGGCGGTGTGTGAGGCCAGGGTTCAGAAGTAGTGCCGGAGGAGGGGGCTTCAGGTTCATGTGGACCTTCTCCAAATCCTGGAGCCCCCTGTTGAGGCTACACAGCGCAGGATTGCCAGCTCCTGTGCCGGGGAGTCCCGTGCAAGGGGAGCAGCTGACCCATGGTTGAAGGGTTGAATATCTGAGCACAGCCCTCCCCGGAGGCTATCCCAGATGGAGGAGCTCAGAGGATCTCTCCCCGGCTCCTGTGCAGGACGTGGGTCCTGCCTTGCCATGGGGCAGTCACGAGAGGGACCTTCTCCCGTGACCAGAGCGCTGGGGGGCTGCTGATCTAGCAGGAGTGTCCTTGGGGGCCTCCCCTTTGTCCTTGTTGACTTCCAAGTGTCAGTCCTGGGGCGATCCCTGAATGCCTCCTTACCTCCTGCCATCCTATAGAGCAGCCGGCCCGCCCGTCAGGGAGAAGGGAGCCCCTCCGAATGCCCTCCCCGGCAGGACCTGCTGGGTCCTCCAGCCTCTCCATGCCCCGGAGGCCTCTTCTGTGAGAGATTTGGGCTTGACTCCCAGTGACGCTGGCAGAGACGTGTTTGTGGCCCTTCCTGGCACAGGGGATTTTACTCTGCACAGGAATAAACCATATCCCTGAGATCCCATCAATTTCAACTAGACAGGTTTCCACGGCCCCTCAGGAACTTCTCGGCCCCAGGTGGGCCTGGGCTAGGCCACTGCACAGAGTGGTTGTCCTGTGTGGAGCCCCATGAGCCTTGCCAGCTGTGGGGATGAGCAGTGACCACGTGCTGGGGGGAGGCTGCACTGCTTGCAGGGATGGGTGTGTGGAGACCCTCCTCCCTGCCTCCCTGCTTCTGGCAGTTGTAAGAGCAGGAAGCCCCTTCAATGGCAGAGAGCGGGCCTGCAAGGTGAGGCCAGTGGGTGGACCGCGTGGTCACGAGGGAAGCGTGCCCATATGCCATCCGGGGGTCTTCGGGCCAGACTATGTTCTTAGCGCTTGACCCACCATGGTGGCCACAAAGGGGCATCAGAGTTTTCCCATACGCTTGTTATCCCTCAGGGCAGCTTCTTGCGGGTGCCCTTGGCAGGATGGCCCGGGCTTTCTGGTGGCAGAGAGCCTCAAGGGAGTTGGTCCTGGCTTGCCAGCAGAAGGGACCACAGCCTCAGTGGCCAGCCTCTGAATTTTGGTACCGGGTAGGTGAAAGCCAGGCCTCTCCCAGCCTGTAAAGGCAATGAAAATGAAGGCCCTTCCAACAGTGGTCCTGCCCCCTGAAAGAGCTGTGGAGAGTGCCAGAGGGAGGCCCGGATGCAGGTTAACAGTCCCTAAAGCGAGTGCAAGCCCTGAACCCAACCTCAGCTGTTACGATTTTACTGTTGGAAGCCGCGTCTTCGAGCCCACAGCTTACTGGTCTGAAGTCAGAGCCAGTGATGGGGTCTGACAGGCTGTGCGGGCAGCCCCGGGAGCCGTGTTCTCCAGGGCACCCTCTCCTCTCTGTGTGTGCCAGTTGGGCTCTGTGTAGAAGGGGGAGTAGGGACAGACCGAGTTCCCGCTCCCAAAGAGCCCACGAGTCTGAGGAGTCTGAGATATGATGCTGGAGCCCAAGGAGGAGGATCAGTAATTGACTCTCATTATGCAAAACAGGTGCCTGCATGCTGTGTAGACCTTGTTCAGGAGGACTGGCAGCTAAAATGCTAATCTTTATGAGATATCAAAGAGGGAAAAACGTCGGAGGCAGAGTGAATGAAGGCTGACCCGTGGCCTGTGAAGCGCCCAGGGCCCGGGGGTGTGGTTTCTTGGGCGCCTGTGCGTGCGGGCTCTGCCTTGGCTGTGGGCCTCTTTGTTGCAGGGGCTGCTGGTGACTCAGGGCTGTCACTTGTCAGCCTCAGTGCTGTATGCTCAGAGGCGTCCCCAGTGACGCACATGTCGTGGTTCTAGAAGGACTACCCATGCTGTGCCTGGTAGCTTGGCTGCTCAGGGCTGTCGGCTTAGAGCTTCAGTGTCGGAGAGTGAGGCCAGAAACAGGAAAAACAATGTTTAAGCAAAGTGCACTGACCTGCTGGGCCTGGTCTGTGAAATAGTAGCTTTGTCCTATAGCGTCAGTTAGGTTTAGCTGCATAAAGTAGAAAAGTCAATAATAATATCTTTAACAAGAAAGAAGTTAATGTTTCTCTCACTTAAAAGAGGCCCATGGGTGTGTAGCTTCATGGGAGGGGACATGATAAACTATGTCTTTTTGCTCTGCTGTCTTCATACATGACTTTCACTACAGAGCTTCTCATGGTCCAAGGTGGTTGCAGGAGCTCCAGCCATCAGGTTTGTGTTCTAAGCAGCAGAAGGAGGAAGGGTGAGCAAAAGGGTCCCTCCGCCAAGCTGAGTAAACTGCCATTTAAGGATCTTTCCTAGGAGTCCCTGTTGCATTTCTTTATCTTTTTGGCCATCACTTGTTACATCCCCCAACTACCTAAATGGTAGACTTTGTAGTTCTGCTTAAAATCCAAGTTTTGTGGCCAAGGAAGAAAGTGGAGGTGGTTGTTGGGGAGGCAGTTCCCTCAGTCCCAGCCCCTTCTAGAAGCCTCTGCCCTATGGTATTGTTCTGCTTCAAAGCCAGCCAGCCTGTTCACTTGCCTTTTTTCTACCTTGCCTTTCTCTGTCCTCTTTCCCAAGTGTTGGCTAGTGCTGCATCCGCTAGGCACTTGTGGTCAAAGGTGAATATGACAGAGAGGAATCATGGGCCTCATGGGCTCCGCTTTTGCCTGCCCTGCTGCCTGGGTGCTGTTGTGGTTGGTTCTGTAGTATGTCCCCAGGAGAAGAGCAGGAGGTAGGGGAGGCAGGCTTCTGAATGCGATGGAGGCTGAAGATCTGGGTGGAATCTACACTGTACAACCGACCAGCTGTGTGCTCATAAGGTGAGGGCAGGACTGCTTTGTCCTCCTGGAGCATGGTGAGTACCAAGCGGATAGCAGTGCACTGCGTCCCACACCGGTTCCGGGGCACCTGATAGAGTCGTTGTTGTTCTTATAAAAGACAAAACCAGGGATTTTCCATTTGTCTCCCAGAGGCTGAAGTAGAAGTGGGAGAGGCAGTTCTCCTATACCATTTTTCTTTGAATTTTTATTTGGTTGATACTTCCTGAAACCACAGGTCTCCTTGAAACGGATCAGGAGCCCTGCAGAGTGGTGGGAACCCTCAGGACTCGCTGCCATCACCTCGCGGCCCTGCTGTCCTCCGAGCCTTGCCTTCCTTTACCTGCCTGCTGTAGCATGAAGACCATGTACAGCTCTGCCCATTGGTTTTCTAATGTCTGACCTGCACAGTCAGGGTGGGAATGGGGCATTGGAACTTGCAGTGTGGGGTCCGAGTAAGTGGCTTTTAAATCATCCCTGGGAGATTCTAGGGGCAGCAGAGCTGAGGGCCAGAGCATCAGCCCCTCTGGGCACAGGCAGAGGTCATCCAGGGGGTTAGAGCCAGAGGGGTCAGCAATGGGGGCAGTGGCCAGTGGGGGCCAAAGTTCAAGGTTGCCGTGCAGATCCCAGTCGGGTGGAGCTCCGGCTGGAGGATCAGAATAGATGTGGAGGAGCCAGTGGGGCCTTCTCCTTGGCCTCTGAAGTCTGTCTGGCTCAGGAGAGATGTAGAGTTTGCCCGAAGGGCAGCTGGCACAGCGAGACTTAGCTCATCTCACCCAGTGTGCTTATTCCTGGCGAGGGACCCCTATTTATTATCCAAGAGAGGAAGAGGGTTGTTCATTTCTGTTTCACTTAGCATTAGGCAGTGTTAGTTGACGTTCTTTAGCCATTTGTCATTGCCGCAGAGCCTGTCTCCATTAACGGAGATACGGGACTAGGCAGAACTATTGTCGCCGAACCTGAATATGAAACAGAGCACGTGTGTTCTGATGAGGTTTTGAGGTCCTGATTTTGTCTTGTTACCTGCTGACTTGATTCCTTGCAGGGGAATGAAGGGTTTTTGGCCCACTATAAATTTCTTCCTCCAGGGATGTGTTTCAATCTGATTGAAAATAGATCCAGAATTTGGTTTTGCAGTGATCCTGGCGTCTCCCAGTAGCTGCAGGGGTGGGTCTGTCAGGGTGTTGGGAGCCTCCCGGGGTGTGTGATGTTTGATCATTTTGCATTTGCTCCTCCAGCTTTGCTCCCTGGCTCTCTTTCTTGCCAGCCCTCTTATATGTTTTAGTTTTTGAGCAGGAGGTTTTGAGTAGAAGCTATATGGCTCTCAGGCTCCTGCCTGTTTCTCTGTGGCCTTCTAAACCCACTCTACTGGGACTTGTGGGCCCCCTGCCGACCCCAGGATGCAAACTCATTGGCAGAAAACGCCTCCTTGCAGAGCTGGGATGGAGTGCCGTGGCCCAGAGCATGTGTGGACATGGCGAATGGCCAGCTTCATGCGGGAGCCTAGCTTATCCCCCAGGAGTCATCGACAGCTCCAGTGGAAAGATCATAATGCCCATGCATTAGGCACCAGCTGGGTGCCTGATTTCTCCGTGTTCCTCTTTATGGCTCAGCTCCCCCACAGAGGAGAGAGAGGACTCAGAGAGTGGGCTGGAAATGGCCAGAGTTCACAGGGCCCCTGGGCTCTCCCCGCTGGGCTCTTCCACTGGACTCTTCCACTGGGCGGTGCCACCCAGGGATGGACAGATGGACCCTGAAGAAAGCAAAAGGGAAGCAGAGAGGCCTGGACAGGGCATAAGTTGGGGGATCTGGTAAAGATGGGTGAGAACTGATGTGGGGAGTGACAGGGTCCCCAGTTAGCGGAGAAGGGACAATGGGGCCAGAGGCAGAGATAGGCTTTGACTCATCCTTTTGGTGACTGTGGTGCCCCCTAGGAGCCCTGTGTCTCTTCGAGCCTCCATTTTCCCTTCTTCCAATCTGTGAAATGAGTGCAATGGAAATCTGTTTATGCAGAAAGAGAAAGCAGTTGACGAACAGTAGAGCACTGTTCAGATCTTTCTTGCTTTACCTCCACAGACATGTACCCCTCTTCTTGCATAAGACCCAGGCCTGCCTTGTCCTCTGGGGGACAGCGTCCTGCCAGCAGTGGCATTGCTGCAGCGAGGGGATGTGGGGGTGGCCTGGGATGCAGGGCACTTCCTGTCTCCTTCCTCATCTGCATGGGCTTGGGGGTGTTCAAGGATGTGTGGAGGAGGTCATGTTTAGGTAACCCCTCCTCCACAGGAGAGCAACCCCTCCTGGCGATTTTGCCCTGGCTGAATTCACATGTGTGTTTGGAGTGTGGCCGTGGTCCCAGTTGGCAGGGTCAGACGGAGCGTGGCCGCTCTGGGAGGTCAGGGCCCAGAGGTCATGGGGGGCGCTCACTCTCTGCCTCTGCTTCCTCCTGGCAGTGTGAAACATCCTGTCACTGAATCTCTTTTGCCCCTTCCTACAGCACACACAGCCGACGGCTCTCATTTCTTGTGCTTTCTATCTCAGATTTTTTATGGGGAACTTACCCATCCATGTATTTCTTGTCTTTGGTTCTGTGCTTTATAAAAGGTGTTTTGGATGTTGTTGTTGTTTTCTGTGATTTTTATTCCATTTTCTTTCTTGTAAGGAGCTATGTTAGGCATCTTCTGAGAAGTAGATGCCAAGGCAGGATAAAGTATGTGTGGATTTTATTGAGGAAGTGCCCGTGGGAGCCTGGGAAGGCAGAGGGACCATCAGCCATGAAGAAGAGGTGGGGGGGTGGAAGCTTCCAGCGTTTGTCCAAGGCAGGCAGAGCTACCTGGGCAGTCTGCATGAAAGGTGCTGATGTGGGGGGTCCCCTGCGTCCCAGGGTGGGGTCTGCATTACTGGCCCCCCTTGGAGGAGGGGGGTGTGCAGACACTGCTGTGGCGCCTCACGGCCATGGAACCAGTCACTGAGCTCTGGGAGGCAGTGTGGTACAGTGGTTGGGGCAGGGCTCTGAAGCCACTGTCCAGAGTTCGAATCCTGACAGTGCGCCCCCTACTGGCTGCATTCCCCCCAACACAGGGAGGGGTGAGTTATGTGGCTATGCTGTGCCTCAGTTTCTTCATCTGTAGAATGGATGTGGCACTGCGACCTGCCTCAGGGGCAGGGAGGAACGCATGCCTGATCACACAGTACTTCAGTGAAGTGAGTTCCCGAGTGGGGCCCCACCAGCTGGCATCCCAGGGAGCTCAGGAATCATTCCTCTGTTGCCTTGTTTGGAAAGCCTTTTGGCCTTCCTTACGCAGATTCATGGGAGGAACACGTGTAAACTGGGATTTCCTGGGGGGGTGTTCAGGGCAGTTTCTTGCTGGCCACCCTAGCCCTAAAGTCAGTGGTCAGACACCCTGGGACCTGTCGAGGATTTCCCCACTGCCTTTGTCTCTCTCCCTCCTGCCCCCAGTCAGACCCTATGACACGTGTGGCTTCTTCTCCAGTAAGTGACCTGTGAGGTGATCAAACCCCAAGACCAGAGTGATCTTCTGTTGAAGAGATCAGGTATGAAGACGGGAAGGACAGGTCCAGTGTGCAGCCACTCCCTCCTCCCACCAGGCTTTCCCTCCAAGGAGAGAGCGAAAGCCAGGCTCGGGTCACGCTCCGCCTAGCCTCTGTCATCTGTGGATCTGTCGTGGGGCAGCCCCTGGGCGACCTCACTGCCAACTGGGGCTTCCGTCGGAGCATCTCTGTGATGTTTTCAGACATCTAATTTGTAAATGCGGCGATTCACCCAAAATTACAGAGCCAAGCTAATATGGAATCAAGAATTTCTAGAGTTCCTTTTCCCTCATGCAGTTCCTTGAATTTGGGGAAATTTCAGGTCAGAACGAGAGGGTTCTCTAAGCAAGGCCTCAGGCATGCTTGAAGCCTTGCAGATTTCTGCCTGCTCAAGCAGGTGAACTCTCGGGGGCTTACACTGAAGGCCTGTTTCTTTCCCCCATGCCTCAGGCTCCGGGCCCTGCAGCCCCTCCAGCTCCTAGGGGGAGGTGTCCTAGTACCACGGTGGCAGGAGCGGTGGATGAGCCTTCTGGAACTTATTTGCCACAGTCTTGCCCTTGGGGCCTGGAAATGTGGGGCTGCACACACTATGTGATGAGCAGCAGCTGTCCGTGTCACCCCCGTTTATGCAGAGCACGTTCGGACTTCCAGAGAGCTTTGGTCTTGCAAACCCTCACAGTGAGACCTTCTTGGCACAGGTGGTCTCATTTGATGGGTGAGGAGACTGAGGCTTAGCGTGGGGCTCCCAGTGCTGTCTTGGGAGGTGAGAGCTCAGAGCTGCCAGCACCCCCAGAGCGTCCATCCGGACACAGGTAAGGTTGTCACTTGGCTCTCCTGTGAGACCGTGCCGACCTGAGTCTGCAGGGCGCTTAGCTCCTGCCCTGCCTCCTTCACCCCCACTGTGGGTGGTGGCGACATCCTGAGCCCCACTCACCCCTCACTTCCCATTCTAGACCCAGACACCCACAAGCTCTTTATGGATCCCAGACAGCCCCCTTTTGCCAGCCTCAGATGCCTGCTTGTGGGGAGGCTGGGGTGGTCCCTCGTGGTACCCTTCTGGCCCCAGTGCATGCTGCCTCTTTTCCCTCCGTCTGCAGCCAGGGCTCCCCTCCCCACAGTCTCCACTGTTTCTCCTGGACGTCCAGACCAGCCTCTTAATCCTAACCCTTCCATGCTTCCCCCTCCGACCCACTCTCCACCATAGCCAAGCGATCTTTCAGAAGCACAGCAGACTGCTGCTCTCAGGATCAAGTGCAAACCCTTTGTCAACAGCGTTTAAGAGCCCGACTCCCCGCTTCACCCTACCTCTTGTCACCCTCCGCCATCTAGACTTCAGCCCCTGCAGAACGTTTTTTCTTGTCTTCCCCGAATTTCCCTGCAGGACCTCACCAGAGCTGTGCATTCTGCTAGGGATGCCTCCCCAAGTCCTCATCACCGGTCTTTCTCTTCTGTATGCAGCGTCTACTCCCCTTCTTCCTGGGAAGCCTTTGCAGCATTGAGGATTTGGGGGGTGTGATATGAAAATTTCACTTTGCAAAATAAAGGGGAGAGTGAAGTTTTCAGTGTGTGTTTATGGACGCCAGTGGCTAGAAATCTTGAAGTAATGATCTGTACTCATTGATTTTTGTTGTGTTGCTTTCCCAAGAAGATTGATGGAGGCAGAGAGTGTGCTCAAGAGGGTGGCACTTTATTTACAGGCCATCTTAAGGAGAGTCATGATAAAGAGAAGGATTCTGGGTCTATGGTGTGAGAGGTATGAGAGGTTTTCACCTAATAAGACTGTTGGGTTGTTGTGGCCACACTTAGTATGATTTGTGGAAGCAGGTGGATAATGAGCTTATCACTGTGATGCAAATGGAGAGACACAGTTCACACTCTCTCTGCCTGTGTTTCTGCCTCATGAGCTTTGCTTGTTTAAAAAAAGCCACTGACGATCTTGGTTTTGCTGCAGCTAGGATTCCGATTGGAAAGGAGTGTGCTCGTCCCCCAAAGATGTCTACACCTGAGGCCAGGAAGCAGGCTGTCCATCTGATACATTACATGGCAAGAGGACTTTGCAGGTGGGACTAAGTCACAGGAATGGAGATGAGGGGAGATCCTGGGTTATTCAGGGAGGCCTGACACAGTCATGGGGTCTTTATATGAGAGGCCAGAAGAGTCATAGGAGAGGTGATGGGATGATGGGGTGGTGGAAACAGAGGTTTGGGTGATGGGCTTTGGAGATGGAAGAAGGGGCCACAAGCCAAAGAATGTAGGTAGCTTCTAGAAGCTGGAAAAGGCAAGGGAACAGATTCTCCCAAAGAGCTTCTAGAAGGAACCAGCCCAGTCTGCGCCTGGGCTCCCACCTGGTGAGACCCTTCTGAGATCATAGATTTGTGTCCTTTTCTTTTTTTAATATTTTATTTTATTTTTTTCAGTGTTCTAAGATTCATTGTTTATGCCCCATACTCAGTGCTCCATGCAGCTCCTTAATACCTACCACCAGGCTCACCCATCCCCCCTTCCAGAACCCTTAGTTTGTTTCTCAGAGTCCAAAGTCTCTCATGTTTCATCTCCCTCCCTGATTTACCCCAATTCACATTTCCTTTCCTTCTCTTTTTTTTTTTTTTTTTTTTGGATTTTATTTATTT
>PITA01017022.1:0-23944 GCA_004023965.1 Spilogale gracilis | reverse complement strand
ACTGGGTCCCTTGAGCTGCCTCTTAACCTCGGGGATGCGGTGGCTGCCCTCAGCCTGGGCTCTGCAGGCTTCTTCATTTCTTCTGACCAGCTCCATGACTGTGGCTGGGGAGCAAGGGGCCTGGTAGCCTGGCCCCTGGCCATCAAGGATAGAAAGGCTTGGCTGCACAGCTGTGGTGGAACGAGACCCCCTGGCCCCGTGTCATCATCAAACGAACCTCAAAACCAGAGCTGCATGAGCGTCAAACGTGGGCCTCCGGAGATTAAGAAAGCTCTGTGGTAAATATTGCTCAGAGCTAATGATGGATTTATTATTCAGTAACTAGGATTATACTCTAGTCTGTTTATGGGTTTTTCCTCCAAATTGCTGATGTTTGAAGTGGAAACGTTCGATGCTGATTAATGCTTCTGCTTCAAGATTTGCTTTCAGGAAACTTATTTAAAATATCAAGTTTTTCAAGGATCACCTGCAGATTTCAAGGATAATTAGCATGATGAGATGCATAGCCAGACCGGGGTGCTGGAGAGACCCTTTCTCCGTGTGGGGGCACGGAAATCGTTGTCCTTGCACCATTGGGAAAGGGGACGTTTGCATATGTGGAATCATTTGATTTTTCAGAACAGCCCTTGAGGGAGTAGTTTGTACAGAGGAGGGGCCCAAGGCTCCCAGAGTTCAGAGTTTTTTCGGGGACCCCACTCAAAAGAGAGGGTACTGGCCCTTGTGCAGAGGTTGTTTTTCCTTCCCTCTTTCTAGCTCTTTCAGTATGCACGTCTCATTTCTTTGCCATCATGGCTACTTCTCCTTCCCCGTGTCTCTCTGAGATCTCTGTTCCCTTTGACCCATGAGGATTCTGAGTAGTTTTGAAAAAAGCACATTCTTGGACCCTAAGATTGAAGAAAAGTCCTCTCTCTCTTTTTTTCTTTTCTAAGGGTTTTGGTGTGGCTTTTATGCTTCCTGCCCTGTGCACCTTCAGAATTGGGCAGATGAGGGGAAACTGTGAGAGCACGGGGGTCCCCGGTTTTGTCCCTCCAGGCTCCTAGTTGCCAGCAGCCCCGCTTGACCTGGTTTCCCAGCAACCGCTTCCGCCGACTCCTGTGCCCAGTGAGCATGAATAACCATTTCCCTTTTCTCAATTCTGTCCCATGTCCCTGTGTCATGGTCTTACTATGCCTCTTCTCTTATTAGGGGTAGGATGTTGTAATGGCACTACAAGCTGTAGCCTCTGATCTTGGTTCTTGGGGGCTCACGGCATGTCTGAGGATGTTCACTTCAAACTGGCAGAGGGTGGAAAGATAGGGGAATGACCGAGGTTATGGGGAGTGTCTTGAGGCCCCTGTGTGTTGTGCAGTGCAAGGCACTCAGGAGGTGCTTAGTAAACCTGCGGAAGGTGCGGCTCGGTGGTCATGAGGTTGGCATGGGCAGGCACGGATGAGGTTCCAGGCTGCAGAGAGCACATGTCACCCGGGGTAGCCAGCAAGCCCACTTTTTAACACTGTTGTGCAAAGTCTCTGCCTGTGAAACGGCATAGATTTGGCCTTTGTTTTTCTTGCCTGTTGGGTTTCTTGTTCAAGTGGGGAGAACAGAGGGAGAAGGGAGGAGAGGGAGTGGAGGCTGGGCAGCATACAGATTGGTCAAGCTGCCGTGTCCCGGAACACTCCCGAGAACTGCCACGCCCACAGAAGAGCATGGCCTGGTGGGTGTGTGCACACCAGGTACAGAGAACAGAGAAAGGAACCCTTGCAGAGAGTGGAGCTTCTAGAAGACAGGCATTTGATGGAGGCAGCCAGTGAGAGAGCTGGGGCAGCTTCAGGAATAGAAGCCCCCTGAGTTTCTCCAGAAGTCTTGAGGGGACTAGCCCGGTTTATGGAAGGGTGTGTATGTGACCCAGCAGTCTGGCTGGATGGTGCAGGAGAGGTGCCGGCCCTCAGGGAGGAGGCATGCCTCTCCTGCTGCTTTTTGTTGTCATTGACAAGCTTTGATTTTTTTTTTTTTAAGATTTTATTTATTTATTTGACAGAGAGAACCACAGCAAGAGGGGAGTCGCAAGCAGGGGGAGTTGGGGAGGGAGGAGCAGGCCTCCCGCTGAGCAGGGAGCCCAATGCGGGTCTTAATCCCAGGACTCTGGGATTGTGACCTGAGGTGAAGGCAGGTGCTTGATGATGAGCCACCCAGGCGCCCCAACACTGACTTTTAGAGCAGTTTTCGTTTTATAGAAAAGTTGCACAGATAGTATAGAGTGTACCCAAGTACCCCTTGCCCCAATTCCCTTCTTCTAATTCTTATAAATTTATTTGTTTGTTTGTTTTTAAGTAGGTTCCAAGCCCAACTGGGGCTTGAACTCACAACCCTGAGATCAAGAGTTGCACACTCAACTACTGAGCCCACCAGACACCCCACAGCTTTCCTTCTTGTTTGCGTCTTGCATCAATGTGATACATTCGGCCCAACCAGGGAACCCACACTGACCATCACAACTAACTGAGCTCCATAGTTTATTCTGATTTCCTTAGTTTTTACCTAATGCCCTCCTTTGGTTTATTTATTTATTTTTTATTTTTAAAATTTATTTATTTAGAGAGTGAGCAAGAGAAAGAGAAGGAGCGAGGGGAGGAGCAGAGGGAGAGGGAGAAGCAGATTCCCCGCTGAGCAGGGAGCCTGACTTGAGACTCGATTCCAAGACTCTGAGATCATGACCTGAGCCGAAGGCAGACACTGGACCGACTGAGCCACCCAGGCACCCTGCCGAATGTCCTCTTTGTATTCCAGGATCCCATGCAGGATACCATGTTTCCTTAGCTTCCTCTGGTCTGTGGCATTTTTGGGGTGGTTTTGAGAAGTACCAGTCTAGTGTTCTGTAGAATGTCTCAGTCTGACTTCATCTGATGTTTTCCTCATGTTAAACTGCATTATGGGTGTTTGGAAGGAAGGCTACAGGTCAGGTGCTGTTCTCGGCAAATCATCTCCGAGGTGTATCTATCAGCATGATTTATCACCATTGATCTTACTCACCAGGCTGAGGTGGTATTTGCTGGGTTTCTCTGTTGTAAAGTCACCCCAACCCCTTTTTGGAGTCCTCTGGGGAAGGAAGTCACCGTGCACAGTCCGCATCTAGGGAGCAGGGAGTTAGGTTCCACGACAGGGACAGGAGAGTGTCTACATAAATTGTTTGGAAATTCTGTGTCAGACTTGTCTCTTCTCCCCCACTTATTTATATAAACATTTCTTTATATCAATATTGACTCATGGGTATTTAAAATACACTATTTTGTTGCTTGGATTATTTCAGCTTTGACGAGTGGCGTCTTTTCAACGTTGGCTCCTGTCTCTCTGACATGTCCCTATCCTCTTATTTTATGAGTGCTTCCTTCCCGTCTCAGCACGAGGCAAGGCTCCAAGCTCATCTTGCCTTTTTCATGCCCCACCCCTAGAGTCAGCTGTTTCTCCAAGAGTCCCTGGTTCCTTTTGTTAGTTCCTTTTATGGGAGAATGTCACTAGAAACCAGGGCCTGAGAATGGAGAGGGCTTGTTTCTACTGAGGTGCCATTGCTTTGAGCTCCTCTTATTGGACAGGGGTAGGAAATAGAGTGTGCATACCGACCTGTGTACTCCTATGTGTTTTCCCTTGCTTTTTGAATGCGTGGCCCCACTAAGAGCCAAGCCCTAGACCCAGGGTCCAATCCCCTATGAGAGCCATCCCTTCATGTCCCAGAGTGGAAAGGAAATGCCTAGACAGGTGGCTGAATGGAGCAGGAACTTGGAAAAGACTTGGAAGCCTGCAAGAATATTTTTGAGGTCTACAGAAGATACTGAGAATATTTAGAGGAAGATCTGGGCACTTTCTACCTACCTTCCCCATCACCCCCCAGGAAACTTACAAAAACAAAGCTCCTGTTTAGTATTTTGGGGCACATTTTTATATTTTTACTCTGTGTGTATGCCTAAATGATATCTCTTATTGTTATGTATGTTGTCAAACTCCATAAAGATGATATTTTACTGTGTTTCTGCAACTTGAATTTTCATTAACTGAGAAATTTTATACATATTTATCTTCTCAGCAGTCTTGAGAAACACAAGAGTGTCTCCATGGTTCTGACAGAGAAATAGAACTTACAGCAATTTTTTTTTGTTGCCAACTTCAAGCAGCTAATAAAAATGGGCTCAAATTTTTATCTTCAGAGACCAAAAGTCTGTGCTCTGGGTGCTGTGGAATTGTTGAAGTACATCAGTGAAGAGAAGGCGAAACTGGTCTCCATGGTCACTTCGTGACCCAGTCCGTCCCTTTGGTCCAGAGGACCAATCATCTCCCTTTACCTGGAATCCCAACCTCCCTCTGGGTTTTGCAGGCTCCAGAATTTTTGATGAAATGAGGACTCATATGATTGGTTCAGACCCCCACCCCCTCATCACATCCTTCCCTGCCAGCATCTGTGCCGGTATCCTTCACGCTCCTCCTGAGACTGGAAATAATGTATCCGGCTTAAAGCCACCCCCTCTTTATGTTCGTGCCAGATGCCGCCCCTGGAATTTCTCTCTGCCCCCCAGCACCATTCCCGGCTCTCTATTGGATCCTTTTCTGCACTTTCACACATGCCGCTTCTCTCTCCCATCTGAGAAAAGAGAAAAAAGCCTCTTGCTCCCACTTCCTCCTCCCGCTACTGTCCTATTTTTCTGCTTTGTTTTGCTGTAGAACTTCTGGAAAGAGTTGTCCCTGCTACCTTTCTGCAGCTCATCTTCTCCCGTTCTCTGTTAAATCCAGTTGGGTCAGACGTTTGCCCCTTCTGCCGATACTTTTACCAATGCTACCAAAACTGCCTATCCAGGTCACTAAGCACCTCCGAGTCACTGCATCCAGCAGTCACTTCTCTGTCCTCTTACTTGTCCTGTCACAGCATCTGTCCTCTCCCTTCCCCAGGAAGTGCTTCTTTCCTTCCCTTTCCTGGTGCCCTGTGCCTGGGATTCTTCGCACTTCACTCAGTCCCTTTACTGACCTCTGTGAGTATTGTGGTAGCCCTGGGACCCAACCCATGCACCTTTTTCCTGCTTGATCCCTACTCACACCCTTGTCGGTCTCATCCAGTCTTGTCATGCTCAACCCATCCATATGCTACAGAATTCCGAATTTATCTCTTAGCTCCAGCTTTTCTCCTGAGTGCCAGACTCATACTCACACAGTGCTTCCCCCTGGAGGTCACATCCCAGCACAACAGGTGCCATCTGTCCCCATCATCCGTCCCAACGCTACTTTCCCATCTCAGTAAATGGTACCTTCATCCTTCCAGATGCCTGGACCATAGACTCTGAATCAACTTTGACTCCCATCTTCCTCTCAAGTCCTATGTTGCATCTGTTCCAGAATCCCTCCCTGGGCACCTCCTGCACAGCCCCAGTCATCTCCTGGCTGGATTTTGCACTGGCCTCTGGTTTCCTTTTTCTGCCCTGACCTCACAGCTTCCTGGCCAGATTTGTCTCCATGCCACAGCTTTGAAACTAAAATCAGGGTGATTGCTTTAAAACTTTAATCAGTTCATGACACTCCTCAATCCAGAGCCCTCCAGATGCCCTGTCTCACTCAGAGTGGAAGCTGGTGGCGCCTGTCAACTGTTTCCTCTCTGACTTATTTACGCAAGCTCTTCCCTGCAAAAACCTAGCTGGCTAACTTTATCACCTTCTTCACATGCTGGGTCATATATTTTCTTCTCTGTGAGGCACTGTAGACCACCCTGTTTAGTCCTGGTTGCCCTCTCACCAGCCGTGACTGAGCACCTTCCATGTTAACTCTGTAACTTCTTAATTATTGCCTGCTCCCTGTCCAGACTGGAAGTCTGGAAGCTCAGGGGCTTGGCTGCCCTCATTTCGCCCTGGGTTCCGAGGCCTGACACATGAGGTTAGAGGCATGGCTGGCAGGCTGCTGCAGTAACAGCTATGCTCAAGAGCCAGGGCCTGCTTCAGCCTTAGGGTCTGAGCCCCTCGCTCGCCTCATCCTAGTCCTGACCCTACATGGAGCAAAGTCAGGCGACTTCGTGCCCTATCTATCCCAGTGTCCATGAAACCCCAGAACCAGCCTTTCATGGCCTCTGTAGATATCCATCCAGGGAGGGTTCTTCACCCTGGCCACCAGGGTGGTATCCATGTGACTCTGACTAGCGGGCTTGGTTTCCTCCAGAGAGGATCAGGCCAGAGGCACAACCACTGCAGCCTCCATGTTTGTCACCCATGAGGTGACTGAGTCCCTGGGCCTTCCCCGCAGTACTTCTCTGTGAGTATTCATTGCACTGAATAGAACAAGAATTGTGTGCTTTTCCAGGCACTTTATTTTATTTTATTTTATATTTTATTTATTTATTTGAGAGACAGCATGAGCGTGAGAGAGCAGGGGGAGGGACAGAGGAAGAGGGAGAAGCAGTTTCCTTGCTGGGCAGGGAGTCCCCTGAGGGACTCAGTCCCAGACCCTGGGATCATGACCTGAGCCGAAGGCAGACACTTAGCTGACTAAGCCACCCAGGTGCCTCCAGACATTTTTATTTTAAATCACGATCAACAATACACTTTATTTCAGTACCTAGGACATCTGTATATTATAGATCTCAAACATAAGTTTCAGGAAACAGGTTTTTTTTATTTAAAGATTTTATTTGTTTGACAGAGAGAAACACAGCTAGAGAGGGAACACAAGCAGGAGGAGTGAGAGAGGGAGAAGCAGGCTTCCCGCCAAGCAGGGAGCCCGATGTGGGGCTCGGTCCCTGAACTCTGCAGACGCTTAACTATTGAGCCACCCAGGTGCCCCAAGAAAACAGTTTTTTACACTCATTATAGGTGATGTATTCTGTATAGTATTCTACTTTGTTTTGAGAATTCCCCTCAGTCTGCAAGCCAAGGCTCTTTCCACCATGCTCATCATCTTACAGACAGCATATCTCAGCCCTAAAGAGCCATGGGTCTAGCGAAGGTCACATTTGTTAATTTGCCAAAGAGCCAAGACTAGAACCCCATCCTCCGATTCCCGTTCTGTGGCTTTTCTTAGGCTCTTATAATTAATTTAATGATTGTGCTATTGTGGTTTATTTAAATTACTCCAGGAGGAACATCAGCTCTATTAAAGAAATTTTATTGTAGCTGCCCACCTGCTCTATTCAGGGAAATGGCATCTATTGTGGGATTTCTTCTGGGTAATTAAGAGAGTCTAAGAAGCTGGTTTTATAGTCATTGATTTAACTGTAGATAACAACGAAGTTAAGTAAGAAAGTTGGTTTCATCTACAGGAGCATATGAGAATTTTGAATTAGAAAGAGTGTTCACCAAAGCACTGCTCAGGTGCCTAGGCAGGCATGTCAGCCCTTGCAGAACTCTGGACCAGCTCCCACATGGTGTCTGGGGCAGGGCTGTAATGTTGGGTAGGGGTCACAGTCCCATTCCATGAGGTGTCCTTGGGACAGAAACGGGTCCCTATTGGAGGGGTTAATGTTGACTTTTGGCTGTTTTTAGGTGTTAGACCCGGCCAGGAGCTGTGAGGAATGCAATCTTGGGCTCTACCCCAGCTCTGTTGACCCAGAGTCTACATGTTAACACGTGTTAACAAGGCCTAGGGTTTTTACGCACATTACGGTTGGAGCAGCTGTGGTCTGAGGATTTGAGGTTTTGTTTTATTGTTTTTTTTTAATCATCCATTTGGTCATTCTCAACAACTAAGAGTTGCTAGGGTTTGTGCCCTGTTAGGGCTCCATGCTATGTGCTAGGATAGGAGGAGTTATGGCAGAGCTCTCCCTGCCATCTGGGGGCTTAGAGTTTAGTGGGAATGAAAGACAAGGCACACAGTCCTAAATCATGGTGTTTTAGAAAGTGGGAGTGCTGTGGGCTCCCCAAGACAGGCAGGATGTGGATGTCTGAGGGATAACAGGAAGAGAGGGCATCCTAAATAGGGAGATCTGCATGAAGAAAGGTATGGGGTCTGTACTGCCCTGGGTGCACTCAGGGGACACCAGTGGAGGCAGGTGATAGCTAGATTTTGGAAGGCTTCATGTCTTAATTCAAGATACTTGGACTTTATCCAGTGGGTCATGGGAGCCACTGTAAAAAAATTTTTTTAATTGAAAACTTTTTTTCAAATTTTTATAAATTATTTTGAGCTTCTCTAACAAAATACCATAGATTAAGTGAATTATGAAAAACAGACACTTATTTCTGATGTTTATGGAGTTTGGTAATCAGGATCATGGTGGCAGTTGATTTGGCGTTTCGTGAGGGCCTGGTTTATAAACGGAGCCTTCTCACTGTACCCTCACATGGTGGAAGGGGTGAGGGAGCTCTCCAGGGGCTCTTTTATAAGGACCCAAAGCCCATTCATGAGAGCTCCACCCTCATGACCTAATCACCTCTCAGAAGTTCCCCACTTCCCAGTACCATCACATTGGGAATTCGATTTTCAACAGACAAAGTTTGGGGGGCACAAGCCTTCCTTTAGACCATATCATGTGGTCAAATAATGAAATATAAAACTGACCATTTCAGTTACTTTCAAGTATATGGTGAATTTAGTAGCATTAATCCCATTCACACTGTTGTGTAATCATCCTCACCATTCAACTCCAGAACTCTTTTCCTTTGCAGAACTGAAACTCTGTGCCTATTACAAAAGAACTTCCCATTCCCTGCCTTCCCCAGCCCCCGGCAGCCACTACTGTGCACCTTGTCCCTATGAATTTCAGTATTTCAGGTACTTCATTGAAGTGGAATCACATAATTATCTTTCTGTGACTTCATTTGATATGACATCCTCTAGGCTCATCCATGTTATAGCATGTGTCAGAATTTTCCTCCTTTTAAAGGCTGAATAATATGCCAATTTATGGATATACTGTGTTTTGTTTATCTATTCAACTGTCACTTGGGTGGCTTCATCCTTTTGGCTATTGTGAATAATGCTACTGTGAATATGAGTGTACAGTATCTCTTCAGGGTCCTGCTTTTAATTCTTCAGGGTAAATACTCAGAAGTGGAGTTGCCAGATGATAATATGCTAGTTGTATTTTTAATTTCTTGAGGAATTTCTATACTGTTTTCCATCGGTTGTACTTTTTTACGTTTTACAAAGTGCACAAGGGTTCCAGTTTCTCCATATCCTTGCCAACACTTGTTGCTTTGTGTTTTATGTTTGTTTCTTTGGTTTTGACAGTAGCCATTCTAGTGGGAGTGAAGCGATATCTTAGTGTGGCTTTGATTGCATTTTCCTGATGGTCAGCGATGTAGAGCGTCCTCTTACATGTGGGAGCACTGTGGGAGCTTTGAGCAGTTCTGTGATGGGGAGGTGTAGGAGGCAGGTCACACTGCCCCCTTGTACCTGCAGATCGAGCTTCCCACATGCTGCTTTGGTACATGGTACATCTTCTTTGGGAACATGGTGTGTCCGGGATGCTGTCCCCAAGCCAGGAGGGGGCATTGTTTGTTTATGTATTTTATTATTTTTTAAAGATTTATTTGAGAGAGAGCATGTGCGTGGGTCGGGGAGGGGCACAGGGAGAGGGAGAGAGAGAATCTCAAGCAGACTCCACGTTGAGCATGGAGCCAAACGTCGGGTTTGATTTCATCACCCTGAGACCACGACCTAAGTTGAAACCGAGAATCAGATGCCTAATAGGTTACACTGTACCACTCAGGTGCCCTGGAAGAATTGTTTATTTTGACAGGTAGTCTGCACCAAATCCACTACATTTGCTCCAGGACTATGTTCTCACTATTACTGGGATGAAGGTAAAGGAGCTAAGACAGTTGGGGAGCATGCGAAGGCCATGTCCATGGCTATGAGTATCTTTGTGGGAGCAGTGGGCTTTAGCGCCCAGTACCATCTGGTATTTTTGCTGCTGCTCCCCCTGGGTGTTGGGAACCATTATGCTTCCTCAGAGTTAGAGATGACCATGTGACTTGCTTTGGCCATTGAAATTGGAGCAGAAGTCCTGGGCAGGTCGGAGCTTTAAGACACTTTCCATGCTCTCTCTTTCTCAGTCACTTCAGTCTTAGAGGTGTATATTTAGAAAGCCTGGTCATAACATGGTCTCTGCCTGGGAGCGGAGACCAGACCCACAGTAGACATTGAGTGAGCAAGACAGAAACTGTCACTAAACTTGGGCACTGTGATTTAGGTGTTCTTTGTTACTACAGCATTGCCTAGCGTGTCCTGACTGACTGAGGAGGACTCTGCGAAGTGTTTTACATGCAAAGGTAGATTAAGATGAAAATGTAGTCTTTGGGGTAGCTCCATATGCTTCTTAATACCTCGAGGTAATGAACGCCTCAGATGTAGTGGAGGTTTTGAGACAGCTAATGGGCTGCAGTTTCCTGTAGGTAAGTCTCTTGCTGAAGAGTTCATTATCAGACATTAATGGTTTCATTTTGCCAGCAGCACACAGCTCTGACCTGCGATGGCCTGCAGCCCACCCCAGGTGGGGCTGGGAGCTGATGGGAGCTCACATGGGAGCAGCTCCACCTGTGTTTAATGACTTTTGTGTTTTCTGATGCTGAGCAAATCCAGAGCCAGTTTAGATTTTAGGAGACAACCCCGAACTCTGTGGACCTCATTATACTTCCAAAGCAGGAGGGTCATTCTTTTTCGTAATTATTCCCAACTGTTTTTGAAAGTGCAAATGCCTTCTTAATATCAAAACATTTCCCAGACCTCTCCTCCTTGGCCACCGTCATGTTTTTAGTACTGTTTTGGTCATTGAGTAACTATTCATTGAATGAATCTTTTTAAGTTTAACTTTCCATTGTAGAACTTTTCAAATACCCACAAAAGCGAGAGAATTATATTCATCAGTTCCTGTTATGGGATGAATTGTGTCCCCCCCAGCCTTCAAATTCATATGTTGAAGTCGTGTGCCCCCTAGTACCTCAGAATGTGACTGTACTGGGAGACAAGGTCTTTAAAGAGGTATGTACGTCACTATAAGGTTATTAGAATGGGCCCAATGCAATCTGACAGGTCCTTCCTAATAAGAAGAGATAAAGACACAGACACTAACAGAGGCAAGATGATACAGGGGAGAAGGTGGCCCTCCACAAGCTGAGGAGAGAGGCCTCAGAAGAGGCAAGTCTTACCAACACCTTGGTCTGAAACTTTCAGCCTCCAGAATTGTGAGAATATAAATTTCTATTGTGGAAGCCACCCGGACTCTGAGTGGTACTCTGGTGCTTTGCGATGTCAGCCTTAGCAGAACTGTATAGTCCCCACTGCAACATCTTCCAGCTTCAGCATGTTCAGTATATAAATCATCTTCCTGGGCTGCCCCTCGTGTGACAGGAGCATGGGGCATACAGCTGAGAGTCTGAGATAGTGCCTGCTCTTGGGAAGCTTACCGCCTATAGGAACTGGAAAAATTCATGAGAAAAAATTGTAATTAAGAGCAGTTGGAATTTTCATAATTGCACAACATCTGTATACCTCAGAAATGATTGCCAGAACACAGAATGCAGCCAGTCTTCCAGCAGCGCTGAGGATGCTGGTGAATTCTTGGAGCCTTTCGATGGTTGTGCATTCCTGGGGTCAACATTTAGGGACCAAGGCTTCAGGTATTAGATAGGTTTATGATGTAAATCGGACAAAAATGGAGGAAGTCTGGCCCATGCAGCTTTGCCCCCGATCAGTCAAACCCGTCATATAAATAGGGACTCAGGCCACTTCTGGGAGTAAGCTAGCCCCAAGAGGAGCCAAGATGCAAACACCATTCTTATACAATAAAGAAATGAGAGGATGAAGAGTCACACTGAGAAGTGATTCATTTGCTTATAGTTGGATTCATCCAACATTCCTTTAAATACCAAATCCCCTTGTACATTTAAAAATACCCAAGTTCACTCAGAAACATTATGCTGAGTGAAAGATGCCAGACACAAAAGTCTACGTATTGCACAGTTCCATTTATATGACACTTCTAGAAGAGGCCTAATTATAAGGAGAGAAAGAAGATTGGTGGTATCCTAGGCCTGCGGGTGTAGGTGGAATTGGATGCAATCAGACATGGGGGTGATGAGAACATTCGAAAACTGCATTGTGATAGTTGAGCAACTGAATACATCCACTAAAGTCATTACTGCTTATAATAGGTGGATTGCGTGGTATAAAATGATATGTCCATGAAGCTGTAAAAAAAATACTCAGTTCAGTTCTGGAAAATCAAGGGAATCTTCTCGGAGGAAGTAGGCTCTGAGCTGGATGTGAAGGGCTGAGTGTCTTTAAGTGAGGAAGGATGGCTGGAGGGGATTTCAGATGGAAGAGCACCATCCTGGGGGAGATGACAGGCAGATGATTGAGGTAGAAGGAAGGAGAAGCTTGTTGCAGGTGAGAACATCAGGGAATTGAAGGGAAACTCAGAAATCTCAACTCTGGTTGCACATTCCAGCCACCTGGAAAGCATAGTCACCTGGGTCCCATTCCTTGGGGATTTGGATCTAATTAGTCTGGGATAGATCTTAGGCATTAGTTTTTTTTTTTTTTTTTTTTTCAGATGTTAGTATTTTTTGAATGAAATAATAATCCAATTATATCATTTCCTTTTCACATATTAACCAGGATGATTCTGTAGGCGTGTCTCTCACCTTGGCGCTTACCCAGGGAGACAATTCATAGAGAAAAAGGAGGGTAAACACATGATTCTTTGAATTCATTTACCAGTTTCAAAGATGATGAATGTATTTCCCATAATCTTCCAAAGGTGATCAATTAGTTTTTTAAAACTATCATCATGAACTTATGGACTTGAACATATTTGTAGGTTTCAGACCATTGCACTTATCAATCCTTATTAAGATTCAAATCGTTCTATCTTTGACCAATGGAACGTCTTCAACTTGGCCCTTGAGACCTTTTGATACAATCCCAGTCCTCTTTGATAGCTTCCTCGCCGTTGTGTTTTTTTTTTTTTTTTAATGAGTAGTTTTATTTTTCCATCCTCTCCCACCAGCTTCTTAGGTACACATTGCTTTAATGTTCTTTTGGTGGTTGTCCTAGAGATTATGACATGTAGCCTTACTTCTAGACTCTAGTGATTATGGAGTCTGCTTTCAGTCAGTACTTTACTTCCTGCACAATACTAAGACTTTTCATACAGACATCAGTATTTTTTGAGAGCTTGCAGATCTCTGTGGCATCCAGGGTTAAATGGGTGGGGTGTTAGATGGGCAGTGGATGTGTTGAGCAAGTTGGTAACATGTAGGGGTAGAGAAGAAGACAAGACTGAAAGTCTTTGGTGAATAAGTACCAATGTGAATTTCTTAGTTAGTTACCATGTTCATATATTAAGAAATATATTTTCCATTTTGTTTGGTGTAACTTGATATGATGATGTGGCATTTTCAATGTATAGGTCCTTTTACGGCAGAGAAAGGGGAATACCCTATTTTTTTTTTTTTTAATGGTATTGACTTTTAGAATTTATTTCTGGTAGCTACCCCATTAACACAGTGGTCAGATGCATAATAAGTGGTATAGAGTTCTAGCTGTCTCCTCTTGCTGCATTTTTTTTTTTAATTTTTTTTTTTATTGTTACTAAATTTTTTTTTTTTTCCAGTGTTTCAAGATTCAGGGAATACCCTATTGTTAGAGTTGCTCCTGTCATTCATGTGCTATAGAAAGGAAAATTAAAATTATACAGCCCAAAGCTGGCAGGGGGATGTATTTAAGATTCTTAGCATGAGAGTCTGAATGCTCACAGTCACCAGTTCTTCCCTAGATGAGGGGCTTCCCTTGTGCCTGATGCATTCTTGAGGGCCTTACCTGTGAAGTCAGTTAGTTCTTTCAGTATCTGACAGATGAGGACATGGAGGCTTCACGAGAGCCTCCCAGACAATGTACTCCAAGTCACACAGCTGGCAGGTGGCACAGCTGGAATGTGAACTTAGGTCTGTCAAACTTCTGTTTCCAGCTGAAAGAGATGAGAAAGCCTGCTTTAACTTCCAAGGGTCTGGCTGAGACTAAGTTTTCACTGATGATACATTCTGACCAAATAGGCTTGTTTTAGAGTATAACTTGAAAGGAAACATTGTCTTTTACTATTATCCTATTTTGGAATGAATTGATATACTTTACTTAATTTAATTTTTTTTTAAATAATTTTAGATTTACAGGAAAGTACAAAAAAAATGTTCAGGGAGGTCCATACACCCTTCACCTCATCTTTCCCACTGTTAACATCTTGCATAGCACAATAATAGTGAAACCAGGAAATTGACATTGGTATAAGCAATAATTCAGAATTCACCAGTTACACGTGCACAAATGTATGTGTGTGTGTACATGTATAGTTTGTAGCTTCTTGTGACCATGATCACAATCAAGATATTTAACCATACCATCACCCAAAGACTCCATCCTGCAAACCCCCCCCCCCCTTAATATCTTTCCTAACCCCTGGCAACCCATAATCTGCTCTGTCCTGCATATCTGTACTATTTCATGAATGTCATGTAAAAGGAGTCTTGAAGTATGTATATCTTTTTAAGATTGACTTTTAGCCCTCAGCAAAATTTCTTCGAGGTTTACCATGTTGTTATACTTGTCAATAGTTCATTCCTTTTTATTGCTGAGTAGTATTCTATGCTATGGATGTTATCATAGTTCAGCTGTTCTTTCATCAAAGGACATTTGGGAAGTTTCTAGTCTGGGGCTATTATGAATAAAGCTGCTATGAGCATTCATGTACAAGTTTCTGTATGAAAATAAGTTATCTTTTTGAGATAAATGCCTAGGTATCTGCAATTGCTGAGTCATATGGTAAATCTACTTTTAGTTTTAAAGGAGTTACTGAACTATTTTCTAGAGTGGCTGTACCATTTTATATTTCAAACAGCAATGTATGAATGATCCAGTTTCTCAGCATCTTTGCCAGGTGTTGTTACTGTTTTTTATTTAACCATTTGGATACATGCATAGTGATACCTCATTGTGTTTTCTTTACATTTTTCTAATGGCTAATAGTGTTGGACATTTTTTGATGTAATTATTTGCCATCTCTTTATCTTCTTAGTTGAAGTGTCTTTTCATGTCTTTGTCCATTTTCTTTTTTTTTTTAGTTTTTAAAGATTTTATTTATTCATTTGACACAGAGAGATCACAAATAGGCAGAGAGGCAGGCAGAGAAAGAGGGGGAACCAGGCTCCCCACTGAGCAGAGGGCCCGATGTGGGCCTTGATCCCAGGACCCTGAGATCATGACGTGAGCTGAAGGCAGAGGCTTTAACCCACGGAGCTACCCAGGCACCCAGTCTTTGTCCATTTTCTAATTGTATTTTTCTATTGAGTTTTGAGGGTTCTTCATATAGTCTAAATTCAAGTCCTTTGTTGGATATATGATTTGCATATGTTTTTTCCCAGGTTGTAATTTGCCTTTTCATTCTCTTAACATGACCTTTGGCAGGCAGAAGTTTTACATTTTGCAGAGGTCCAGTTGATCAGCTTTCCTTTTATGGATACTGCCTTTGGTGTCACATCTAAGAACTCTTTGCCAAATCTTAGGTCTCACAGTTCTCTCCTGTGGTTTTCTTTCTAGAAGTTTTATGGTTTTATGTTTTAGATTTAAGTCCACAACAGATTGTGAGTTGATTTTTGTATAATCTGTGAGGTGTAGGTTAAAAAAAAAAAAAAAGGACAGTTCTACATGTCCAAATGTTCCAGCACCGTTTATTAAAAATGCTGTCTCTCATCCACTGAATTGCTTTCACTCTTTTCAAAAATTAGTTGGGTATTTTGGAGTGGATCATTTTTTTCTGGGTTCTGTATTCAGTTCCATTGATTTATTTGTCTATCCCTCTGCCAATACCAAATGGTTATAGCTCTAGAGTAAGCCTTAGTATTGAGTAGAATGATTTCCCCCATGTCATTCTTTTTTGAAAATATTTAGCTATTCTAGGGCTTTTCTCTTTCTAAATCGGTTTTAGAATAAGTTTATCTGTATCAACAAAAAGCCATGCTGAGATTTTTGTAGGACTTTTGTAAACCTATAGACCAGTTTAGGGCAGGATTGACTTTTTTTTTAATGTTGAGTTTGAGTTTTCCAATCCATGAACATAGTATATCTCTCCAAGTATTTAGATCTTCCTTGATTTCTTTTCACAAAATAATTTTTCATCATTAACATCCGGTACATTTTAAAACATTCATTCATAGATATCTCATTATCTTTGGAGCAGTTGTAAATGGTATTGCATTTAAAAATTTCATTGAGTGTGGGGCATAAACAATGAATCTTGGAAAACTGAAAAAATAAAATTAATTATAATAAAAATTTCAATTTCTATTTGTTGCCATTATATGAATATTTGATATTCATATATTGATCATGTATCTTGCATTCTCTTAGTGAATATGTTTTTCTCTCTGCACTGTGGGCTGTACCCCACAAATTTGGTATGTTGTGGGTTTTTTAAATCCCATTTCTGTGTATTTTAAATTTTTCTTTGAGATTTTCACTTTGGCCTGGGATTATTTAGAAGTGTGTAATTTAGTTTCCAAGTACTTGGAGATTTTTCCATAAACTTTTGCTACTGATTTCTAGTTTGATTCTGTTTTGGTCAGAGAAGATATTCTACTTAATATCAATTCTTTTGAATTTATTAAGGTTTATTTTGTGACCTAGAATATGGTCTATCTTAGTACATGTTTCACAGCACTTGAGGAGAATGTGACCATGCTGTTGTTTGGTAGAGTGGTCTGTACCATTAGATCCTAATGGTTGATGGTGTCATTCAGTTCTTCTACATCCTTGCTGATTTCCTGTCTAGTAGTTCTTTCATTTTCTGAGAGTTGGGGGACTGAAGTCCCCAAATATCATTGTCAATTTGTCTTTTATCCTTTTGGCTAGATCAGTTTTTTCTTCATATAATTTGAGGCTCTGTTGTTTGATAAGTATACCTTTAGGATTGCTTTGTGTTCTTGATGATACTTTTATAACTATTTAATATACTGCTTTGTCTTTATTAATTTTCTTTACTCTGAAATCTATTTTTATGTGATATTATTGTAGCCACTTTTTCTTTCTCATGACTTTGCATGACATATCTTTTTACCATCTGTACTTTCAATCTACCAATGTTGTATATTTGAAGTGCATTTCTTGTAGACATCATGAGTGGGTTAGTTTTTTTTGAATCACACTTCCAGTGACTTTCTTTTATTTGGTATAGTTAGGCCATTTATATTTGAAGTGATTATTGATAGGTTAGGACTTATGTCTGTATTTTACAGTATGTTTTTTGTTTGTTCCCACTTTTCATTTTTTTGTTTCATTTTCCTTCCCTTCCTGTCAGTTACTTAAACATATTTTAGCATCCCATTGGCCATATTTATAACATGTCTGAGTATTCCACTCTGTATGCTTTTCTTTTTGGTTGCTGCAGATATTTTCACGAAATTCTGGTATCATAGTTTTGCCATTTTGAGCAAAGTAGTGAGACATTACTTTTTACTTCCACTTAGGTCCCTTAACCCTCACTATTTTTTAATATAACTGTCTTAAGTATTTCCTCTATATTCATTGTGTAACACATCAGGTAAAGCTGTAACTTTTGTTTTAGCTTTAAAAGGAGATTAAAGGGCATCTTGGCTCTTTCTACAGTTTGGGATGTGGGGCATAAACAACGAATCTTGGAACACTGAAAAAAATAAAATAAATACATAAATAATTAAAATAAAGGAGATTAAAGAAACTCATGAGGGCTTAGGATAGTTCTAGTGCTCTTCTTTTACCATTTTCTTTCTGTTTGGAGCACTTCCTTTAGCCATTCTCAAAAGATGGGTCTGGTAATAACAAATTCTCTTAGTTTTTATTTATTTATTTTTGAGTATGTTTTATCTCCCCCTCATCCCTTTCTAGGGGAAATGGCTTTATGGAGATGTAATTCACATACCATGTAATTCATGGTTTTTCGTATATTCACAGAGTTGTGATCAATCACCACAATCTAATTTTAGAACATGTAATAATTTTTTAAGTCTTAATTTTTGCATAACATGGAGAGTAGAAAGAAAAGTAGATTACGTGATCTTTGTGAACCAGAAGTTAGTGTATCTTTTTAAGTCTTTTGTAAAAAGAGGTTCCTCTCTCTTTTTCTTTACTTTTTATTTTAATTAAAAAATTTAAAACTGTAAAATATTTATAACCTAAAATTTATTATCTTAACTATTAAATGTACTGTTCGGGAGTGTTAAGTACATTCACATCATTGTACATCTAACTTCCAGAATTCTTTTCTCTTGCAAGACTGAAACTCTGTACCTATTAAACAACTCCCCAGTCCCTGCCTCCACAGACCCTGGCAACCACTATCCTACTTTTACTGTGAATTTAACTATTCCATGTACCTCATATAAGTAGAATCATTACACGGTTTGTCCTTTGGAAACTGACTTATTTTACTTAGCTTAAAGTCTTTATAATGTTGTAGTAGGTATCAGGATATCCTTTCTTTTAAAGCTGAATAATATTTCATCATATGGATGCATCAGTAACCGTTACTGGACAACTGGGTTTTTTCCATCTTTCGGCTACTGTCAATACTGCTGCAATGAACATGGGTATACAAATATCTCTTTGCTTTTGATTCTTTTGAGTATATACTCAAAAGGGGGATTGCTGGATCGTATGGTATTTCTATTTTTAATATTTTGGGGAACTGCCATGTTATCTGTCCTCTTCTTTTCCTTACAAAATATCTGTTGCAGATTCTGAGATATTTGACCTGAGGAATGTCCCACAGTCTTATTTTGGGATGGTTACATCCATGAGGCAGTTCACCGTGTCCCTTCATCTTCCTTCTGCACATTTGCAGCTGGATCTTCCTTCTGCACATTTGCAGACAGATTTTATTTCTTTAACAAGATTGGAGGATGCATATAATGTCTGTGAGTGTGACAACTGTTGGTGCTCAACACCCCTGTTACAGGTTAATTTATATTCCCCTAAAATCCATATGCTGAAGTCCTAGCCTCTGGTTTCTCAGAATGTGGTTTTATTTGGATGAACAGTCTTTACAGAGGTGATCAAGGGTGGGCCCCAAATCCAATGCAACAGTGGGCTTATAAAGAAGAGGAAGTTTGGACACAGATATGTATAGAAGGAAGATGATGTGAAGATATAAGAATGCAATATGAAGATGAAGATGGCCATCTCCAAGCCAAAGAGATCGGCCTAGAGCAGATCTTTTCCTCACATCCTGCAGAAGGCACCAGCACTGCCAGCACCTTGAGCTCAGACTTTTAGCCTCCAGAACAGTGAGACAATACATTTCTGTTGTTGAAGCCACCTAGTTTTTGGTACTTTGTTATGGCAGCTCTAGCAAACTAATATAGTCACTGGTTCTTATGTCAGGGCCTTGCGGGTCAATTTCGTTTTCTGATACTAGCCTTCCAATAAGTCAAGAAGACTAATAGGATGGAAATCTTTGCATTTTGGTATCAGTTGCCTTTGTCTTTCATACTTGAAAGAAGGCAGTTTGTCCTGGATAGTAGATCCTTGAGTGTTACAAGTACTCTGGAAGTAATCATAGTTGTCTAAGAGTCTGATAGTTATCTAGTTTACTTTCTCTTATGTGTTCTCTTTTATTTTTATATGCTCAATGAATGTTGTGTGTGTGTGTGTGTGTGTGTGTGTGTGTGTGTGTGTGTAGTAATAGAGTATGTCTTGATGTTGGTCATGCTCAGTCAGCATTCTCAAGAGATGGTAGGCTTTCTCAATATGTAATTTTATTATTCTTTAAGATTTTTTTTTTTGAGAGGGAGAGAACAGAGCGAGAGAAAGCATGAGTGGTGGAGAGGGGCAGAAGAGGAAGAAGCAGGCTGCCTGCTGAGCAGGGAGCCGCACGTGGGGCTCAGTCCCAGGACCCTAGGTTCATGACCTGATCTGGAGGCAGATGCTTAACTGACTGGCGCCCCACTTTTCTGTTTTAAATTTCAGGACAGTTTCTTGAAGTTTTCAGTAGCTGAGGTTTATCCCCCCTTGCTTGAAGTTTTCAGTATTTGTGTTTTTTTTGTTTTTGTTTTTTACCACCTTGCTTTGGTTTTTTCTTTATGAACTCTGGTTATGGATATGCTAGATCTTCTTTGCTCACCTTCAGTAGCTGCTCTGGAATTCTTTTTTAACTCACTTTTACCTTTCAGACTTTCCTCCTCTTGGTTTTCTGTTTTGTAATGGAATTTTCTGTTCTGTTTATTTGCTCTTGCACTCCTTCTAGTTTAGTCTTAATTTCTGGAATAATTGCTTTCTTTTAATTAAAATACATCGAATTCTTTCCTGAGCCCTAACATCTGATTTCTGAGTATTTCTAATTTTGATTCTTATTGTTTCATTTTTTTCTTAATTTCTTTCAGTTCAGTTTGGAGCAAAGTTTATGTTTTTGATCTGTGAGGGCATACATTAAAAAAAAATTTTTTTTTAAAGATTTTATTTATTTGACAGAGAGAAACACAGCCAGAGAGGGAACACAAGCAGGGGGAATGAGAGAGGGAGAGCCGAGCAGGGAGCCCGATGTGGGACTCGATCCCGGTCTCCAGGATCATGACCTGAGGAGGGCATACATTTTTGGCATGCTTTTATTACCTGAAGCATTGCTCCTTGTTCTCTTCCCCTCCCTTTTTTCTTATCAGGGTCTTATGTAATGGTATTTGATCTTGATTTTCTGTTGCTGTTGTTCTTTTTACTGTGAAATTAGTTTTCCTGAACTTTGGGAAGGAGATGTGGCTTAGGAGAGCTTTTCTATGCACATACAGCTTTGTCTTCTGTTTTTTATATGCAGTGTTACATAAAAGTATGATCTCCTGAGAGTCACTATTTCCTTTCTCCACTTGTACCTGGACCTTTTCTTTCCTTCATCTCTGCAGTCTCTATCCTGTTTAATTTTGATGCCACTGCCAGTGGGGACCCTGAGTTGGAAGGGAGCCTTGGTTTTCTTTTGGAGAGCTCAGAGCACCTTGGTACCCACTGTGAGCTCTTCATCCTACTAGTGCTATGGACAACACTTCCCAGATTCTCTGTTGGGTTTTCCTTTGAATATCTGTTGGCTATTCTGGGGCTCCCCAGTTGTCAGGTTTCTTAGACACGCTGCTACTTTCCTGGTTGCTTTTGCTGATATCAAGACCCACACAGGTCTGGATGCTGTTGATAGTCTGTTCCCACCTGCTTGTATTTTGAGGTTTGTAGGGAAACATTGTTACCTAATTGTGTTGTTGATGTTGTCTGTGGTTTTTGGGTTTTAATCTCCAGTTGCCATATTTGTTTTATGTGGGCATTTCAGGAGATTTCAAAACCAGGCCACTGACAGCATTGCCATCTCCTCAGGCCCTGCCTCTAGGTTTTGCTTATTGCTTTTGATGTGATGCCGCTGAATATCTGAACCCCCAGAGCACATCTCTTCTTTTCCATGGTTCTTCCAAGGTGCTAGTTCAGATCCAAACAGCACCAGAAGGTAGATTTGGAAGGGAAGAGTGGCCTCTGTCAGTTGCTGGTGGGAGACCACCTTGTGGGGAGCAAGATCCTGCAAGTTTCCCTTATTTGTGTCACAGAGAAATATGATTTGGGCAAAAAAAGTGGGGGAAGGATAAGCAACATTTATGTCTACGTAGAGTATACTGTTCTAATGCCAACTGGCCAGTTTAGACACCGTAGCAAAGGAGAGGCAGTGATGATGCTGGGGGGCACAGGCTCTAGGAATTTTGTCTACCCTGTTCTAACTGATTCCATGAATTCCTAGAGGTAACTGTGGAGAGTGGTGGTGTGGACTCCCTGTCACCAGACACTGCCACGTGGCTGTGGGCAGTGCTGAATGTCTTCGGCAGGTTGGTTGTGTGGGTGAATGACCCACCTGAGACCTTATTTGCTTTCCTGGTGGTGGCCATCCTAAGGACTATTACATTCTGGTTGGCCCCTTTTTTTAGGGCTTTATCGCCAGCAGACTTTCTTTTACATATGAGATGGAAATAGACACAGAGAACTATAGAGTGATACCACTTTAGTTGGTCATGGCTATTGTCACAAAGTACCACAGACCAGGGGGCTTAAATAGAAATGTATTGTTGTACAGTTTTAGAGGTGGGATGTCTAAGAACTTCACACAGGAAAGGACTAAAGGATATGGGGGAGATCTGCATGGGATGGAGTTGGTTAACATGGATGCTGTGGGGGTGAACTCCTGGCAGTTCCTCACAGACCTGGAGGATAATTACGGTTCCTCCTGAGTCATGAAACATGACTGGAGAGTCGTCAGTGGGACCCAGAATGTCTGCTGGTTAAGGAGGTGGGCAGCTGTCACCTGTGTGGTTCTGAGCCCAGCCGTTGGTGACTCCATGTTGGCCATGGAGCCCGGGTAGCCTAGTAGTATGAGTGAGCAAGGATGAGTGTGTGTTTGTGTGCATACAAGCACATGTATTCACACGCATATGTAGCAGTGACAGGCAAAAGAAGTTAAGACAAGGTCCTTTAAGTTTGGGTTCTGTCCTCATAGGGAATGGGAAAACTTGGAAGGTTTGTGTGCCTGGGCATCACATGGTAAGACTGATTTCAGGAAACGGTCTGGAGAGTTACGGTATTCATATCAAATCTACTTCTGTTCTGATTAGTCCCGATGAGGCATGATGACTGGATGGACAGCCTCGTGGTGCTCCTGTAGATAGTTCTGATTATACTAAGTCAGTCCTGACTGGCAGGCTGGACCAGACAGAATCAAAGCTGATTTTTAGGCAGTAAAGCAATTTTGACTTCATTTAAAAAATCAAAATGAAATAGCAATATTCTCTGTGAGCCCTGAGTGTAGAGACAGAAGGAAACCCAGAGTAGGGTTTAAAACATCTATATCACAGATCAATCTGCATTCTGGCAAGCAGGGTACCAGTCATTAGTCTCCTGAGCCCTGGGCTGTCCAGAAAGGGATTTGAGGGGGAGTCCAGAGAAGGAAGGTGACCCTTAGTTTATACACCACCCAGTGAGTAGAGTTCCGGTGTGACTGGAATGAAAAGACTAAAAATGGAAAGGAATGAACAGAGCCAAAGCTTACAAAATTTCAGGTGGGGATGGTGACAAATGCCAGTCTGAATCATTTTGTAGTTCCTGGAATGTTCCCACATAGCTGTCTGAGCCAGAATTGGAGAGAGTGCAGCACTCCCTCATGAAGCCAGTCTGAGGTGTTGTGTCTGCCAGGGAAACACCAGCATCTCTCAAGCGAGGCAAGAATTGAGGAGCCTCCTAACGGCCTGCCCATCTTTGAAAATTCATGTGTCTCAGAAATGCGTTTGAGATTTCCCGTGCTTGTTTGAGTTGAAATGTGATTTTTGAGACCAGGTGACTTTGTCTCTTGTCTCTTCTCACGTTTTCCTGTAATATGAAACCCTTCCCATTATTCTGCAAAAATTAGAATCATACAGTTCACACTACCCAGTCTGGTATGAAACAACCACAAACACACATGCTGGTGGTTTTGAAAGTAATCCACAGAGACACACATATTCTGATCACTGTTATTATTAGCACTACTACTATTTTTAAAGAAACATTTTGGAAGCACAGTTCATTTTTTCTGTGTGGCAAAGTCCAAGCCTACATGTAAAATCCATCTTAATGTCTTGTAATAAGCATCAGGAAGCTTACATTCAGAAAACTTCATATAAGATGAGAGAGAGAGAGGTCACCCTACTTTCAGTGGGGAAATGGCAAGCATAGGTCTGAGATCTAGCAACTCAAGTATTGGCTATTGAGGAAGTGAAAAAGAGGGACTTGGAAAGTGCATGAGGTCAGAGGTTCTTCTTCTGGGAGAGGGATATATTTTGGGAAGCACAGTCCCTTCTGGAGGTATAAAAGGAGGAAGGAATCAGCTGGAGGTAGGGAATTTAGTGAAACAACCAAGCATCAAGGAATGAGAAAAACTAAAGAGTGGAGGGGGTGAGAAGGGGACAGAGGATGAAGAGGGGAGGTGGAG
>PITA01017021.1:0-44523 GCA_004023965.1 Spilogale gracilis | reverse complement strand
CTACAAAAGTTGGATATTCATCCTTTCTGATGGAGGCATAGTATTCCATTGTATATATGTACCACATCTTCTTTATCCATTCATCTGTTGAAGGGCACCTTGGCTCTTTCCACAGTTTGGCGATTGTGGCCATTGCTGCGATGAACATTGGGGTACATATGGCCCTTCTTTTCACTACATCCGTATCTTTGGGGTAAATGCCCAGTAGTGCAATTGCAGGGTCATAGGGTAGCTCTATCTTTAATTTTTTAAGGAATCTCCACACTGTTTTCCAAAGCGGCTGCAGCAGTTTACATTCCCACCAACAGTGTAAGAGGGTTCCCCTTTCTCCGCAGCCTCTCCAACACTTGTTGTTTCCTGTCTTGTTAATTTTGGCCATTCTGACTGGTTTAAGTTTTGAGCTGTTTTGAGTTTCTAATTGGTCACCGATTACTGCTGTGATTTTTCAACTCAACCTTAGGGGAATCCGTGTAACTTATACGTTCGGTGGATTTTGTGACACTAATCACTTCCCTTCGTCGTTTGTCTTCATCCTATGTCTATAACATTGTATTCAACCTCCTTCTTGATGTCCAGGTGAACATTTGCAGCACCAGAAAATGAGATTTTTTTTTTCAAAGTGCAGTTTTTCTGATGATACTTGGTTCTTTTGTTACCTGTGTTGTGGAATTGGGCCTCATCACAGAAATGCTGCACCTTGCTTTAAGGTAGAGCGGGACCAGCTTTCCACCAACAGTAGCCTTTAGGGAAACATTCTATAAGATGACTGAGGTGGAAAAGGCGTTAGGATCACACCCTTAGTCAGCCCTCCGAATTTAGGGGAATCTAAACCTAGACCGTCTACAAGCATTTATTTTTATGCAGTTTTTTTTCTTTATTTGGAAAGTAACATACATCCACTGTAGAAGACTTAAAATACAGACAATGATGAATCCAGGGATCACAGGAGATGAGTATATTTTGAATCTGCATTGGTAATAGTTCATTGTCCTGTCTGTCGCCTTTATGAGACTCACCCCACAAGTTGTCCATCCCTTTTAGATTGACTTCTTGAATCGGAACCTTATTTAAAAATGTCTTTCATATGCCTAAAGACCATTTCCAGGAGTGGGTCTATATTGACTCAGTCAAATCTGGCTTGGTTGAGGAAAGGTTCACTCCATACTTTGCAGAAAAGAATGCCCTCCTCTGAGTGTGACTGTCATCTCTCCACTATACGGTGCTGCATAGGTGTGTGTCCTGCTGAGTTTATTTTCTACGTAGGCATGAGTGTGGAGCAGAAGGCGGGCTGGGGTTGGAGTGTGGGCAGAGCGCATGTCACACAGGGGCTGTCAATATACTCACCTCTTGCTTCCTAAACTAAGCGGTGAGCCCTCAAAGGCAGAAGCAGTGTTTTTGATTATCTTTCATTTTTTCTTAACACTTAGTAGGGTTTAGCATAAACAGGAGATGCTTAATAAAGCCAACTTTGGAACTTAAACACGAGTTTTAGTTTGATTTCCTATGGCTTCTGGAGAACATCAGAGGCAGGTACTTTTATTTTTAGGTTTTTATTTAAATTCCAGTGAACACAGTGTACGATAGGTGCACGATATAGCGATTCAGCACTTCCACTTGTCACCAGGGCTCATCACAAGTGTCCTTAATTGAGGCCAGGGCTCTTAGGTTGTTCACCTTGTCCAGATGTCCTTGTTGGGGTTAAAGTGGATCCCGGGATCCAGTCTGAACCCTGTTGGCAGGGGATCTATTCAAACCAGCTACACAGGGACATGTATTTTAGGTACTCCAGTACACTAAGAGCTGAATTTAAAACTAGCCAAAATGAAAAAAAAAGGTGATAAGTTACTCAGTTGATAATTAAAGTAAATAAACTGAGTAGCTAAGCAGACTGTGGAATTCCACAATATGTGCTTGTTGAGGAGTAGGTGAGTGTATATGCTAACCCATGGCATAGTCCCTGAAATCAAGCCAGAGCGATTTAGTGGGACCCTAAATTAACTTATCTGTAAATATTTGTATTTGCAGAGGTAACGAGTTGTGATCTCTTTCGCGGTGTATTTACTTAATGAGAGAAAATTCTTTTAGAGTAAGAATTCCAAAATATGGAGCAAAATTTCCCATTAAATAAAAAGAAAAAACTTCACTTTTCCGGTAAGTGATTCAGGATAAAGATTTAGAAAGAAAACTGCGTACCTGGGTTGCTCAGTCAGTTAAGTGGTTACATGTCTGACTCTCATTTTCAGATCAGGTCATGATCTCAGTGGTGAGATCGAGCCCTGAGTGAGGTTCTACATCAGCGGGGAGTCTGCTTGTCCCTCTCCCTTCCTCTCCGCCTCTCCCCCATCCTGCCAACTCTCGCAGAATGATTAAAATCTTTAAAAGAAACAAACAAAAAAACTCACCAAACTGCACCAAGTAAGTGCATTGACCACTGTGTTCTGAAAAAGACGCCCACATGCTGCTGTTCTTAGCAAACTGAGTCTTCACCCCACCTGGTGCAGTAATGGCTGGGAGTGGGGAAATGACACCCGTGTAGACCCAGTGCCGTCAGGATGACGGATGTGAATATTTGACAAAGAACTTGCCGGCACAGATGGCTGTAGGCAGTAGCTTTCTCACTTGATAACCTGACAGATTGTCCACGAGTTGCAACATGTAAAAAGAGACTGCCCTGAATCCCAGTGAGGACACGTGGATCTTGGTCTCTTACTTTTTGCTTGCTGTAGTGGCTGTCATTTCTTTGGGTGTCCATTTGCTGATCTGTGTCTGGAAAGATTGGTATAAATGATACCACGCATCTCCTTTGGCTGGCTTTGCTTTCTTTTTTTCTTTTTTCCTTCCTTCCTCTCCTTCCTCTCCTCTCCTCTTCTCTCTCTCTCTCTCTCTCTCTCTCTCTCTCTCTCTCTCTCCCCCATCAGCTATTACATACTTAACAAGTGATACCATTAAAGAAATGCAAAACAGGTTAGAATAAATTAAGAAAGAGGTAGGGAAAGAATTTCTGATATTGACTAAGAAGACCACAGATATTTGGGTCAGGCTGGCTGTGTGGTTATTGTTTGAAGAGGCACTGATCTCTGAGAGACCTCGGTGAGGTGTGTTAGCAGAGGTGCTCAGGCTGGGGCTGTGGGAGCGATAATGGGAAGGTGCTGTTAAACGAGGCTCAGACAATTTGAGGTCTATGCATAAATGAAGATTCACCGCTCACTTATTTGCAAATGCCTTCTGCAAGCATGTTTTTTCCGATCACCTCTGCAGATCTAGCTTGGCTTCCCGATGAGGAGCCTAGGGCTGTTGATGAATCTCATGTGCAATCTGTTGTGTTGTATGCTGTGAATGAAGTTGAGTGTCCTTGTCCGTAGTATCTGGCTTGACAAGATGAGACCAGCACACAGAATTGTGTAGGCCTTACAGTCTACGGAAATAGCTTCCTGGTGATGAGTTTGATGCTGGTGGTTTCCACTTGCAGTCCTCATGTAGGTGCAGGTAACGCCAGAGAACAGTTTCCATTTTTTAAGTGCATGTGCCAAGAAGGTGATCTATAGTTTTATACAAGTTTCCCTTTTTCTTTGTAGATATAATACGTTGCCAAGCAGAAGAACCCTGAAAAATTCAAGATTAGTGAGTAAGAAAGATGACGTACATGTGTGTATCATGTGTTTACGTGCCATCATGAATTACCAGGTATGTTTGTATTCTGATTCTTTAAAAACCCAAATTTGTCAGGATCTGATCTTGTCCTCTTTGGTTTCTTAGTATTATTTCTATTTGAAGTAATACCAGGATTTAATGTGATTCTACTAAAAAAGAAAGGGTCTGGTTCATTTTAATGCTAAGATTTAACTCAGTGCCCCTGTATTTTAATGAGCATTTATACTTTGTGTGATATATTTGGGAAGATGTTTTCCTCTTGCAGTCATAAACTTATTTAGATTATTGGGTAAATGTCTGACCATGAAAGACTGAGGAAGCCACTGGTTGTGGGTGATAATGGAACAACTTTAGAAAATTAGGAGTGAATAGACTCTCATGAGTCAGGGGTTCTCAAAGGGTTGTGTGGTTAACAAGGTGAGAAGCTGTAATGACTGTTGGACTTGGTGGTTCTTTTTAAAATTTTTTAACAGTTTTATTTATTTAAGAGAGAGTGAGAGCTCAAGTGCATGAGCAAGGAGGGTTAGGCAGAGGGAGAGTGAAAAGCAGACTCTTTGCTGTGGGCAGGGAGCCTGACTTGGGGCTCGATCCCAGGACCCCGAGATTATGACCTGAGCTGAAGGCAGACGCTTAACTGACTGAGCCACCCTGGCGCCCCGGACTCAGTCTTCCTTCCTCCCTTCCTTTCTTTCCTTCTTTTTCTTTCACATTATATTTATTTATTTGACAGAGAGAAACACAGCCAGAGAGGGAACACAAGCAGGGGGAGTGAGAGAGGGAGAAGCAGGCTTCCCGCCGAGCAGGGAGCCTGATGCGGGGCTCGATACTGGGACTCTGGGACGGTGACCTGAGCCAAAGGCAGTTGCCTAACGACCGAGTCTCCCAGGCACTCCAGACTTAGTGTTCCTTAACCTTTATAAGAAGCATCTGGAGGATTTTTGTTCAAAGGGCGGATTCCTCTTCTAGGTGATTTTGATGCGCTGATTCCCATTCCCATTGTAACAGGGACAGAGATAGCTTAATGTGTGGGCTTTGTTAACTTGAACAGCAAAGTCAGAGCTGGAGCCTAGAGTATCTGGGGTGAACTGTCAGGGTCCAGGTTAGATAAGAGGAACCAGGTGTAAGAATCGGAAAAAACCTAATTCAAATATAAAAAAAAAAATTCCATATTTTTTCATGGCTGAAGGTGGGTCCATGCAGAAGTGGAAAAATAATTGTATAGTAGTGGGGTCAGTATTAGAATTCAAACCTAACATAAGGGGTGCTGAATTGACTTTGAGAAGGGGAATATGCATTTTATTTTTTCTTTCAATCATTGTTTTTTGAGCATTGCCAGATAGACCCTGTTCTGGGTGAAGGGAATATGACGTTAAGTAAATAAATAAATGCCCCAGGGAACTTACTCTCTAATGGGAGGAGACAGATGATAAAAACTTGAGAAAACATATTAGTATTCTGGATAATAATGATGATGAAATGAAACAAAAGCGAACACTTAACAAACAAACAAACAAAAAACCCAAAAACATTTATGGAGTGTTTCCTCATAGAACCAGCACTTTTAAGGCTATTTACTTAATTTAAAGCTCAGAACAGTCCTTTGAGACTGGTAATATTACTCTCCCCTTTTACTGATGAGGAAACTGAGACACAGAGAAGTTAAGTAATTTCCCCAGGATCATGTAGTCAGCAAGTGGTAGAATCAGATTTAAATCCAGAAAGACCAGCTCCAGAGAATTGTTACTAATACTGTAGAAAAACTACCCAAGAAATAGGAATAGGAAGTGATGAAAATATGTGTTCAGTTTTAAATAGGCCAGCCCAGGGAGGTGTCATGGAGAATTAGCAGTTGGTCATAGTAGCAATTTTAATGAGGGAACAAGTAAGAGGCTCTAGGAAAAGAAGATTGCAGGTAGAAAAAAGGGCGAGTGCAAAGGCCATGGGAGCAGGAATAAATCTTTTTGTGCTCGGAGTGGGGAGAGGAGGCGAGGTTGGCTGGGGCAGGATAAGAAGGAGAGGAGTAGGAGCCGAAATCTGAAGTTGACTGTGTCCTCCTGTGTGGGGCTTTAACAACCGGTGGAAGGATTTTTGGCTTTACTGTGAGTGGAAAGCTATTGAATAGTTTGGGGGAGAAATGTGACATGATCTCACTCTTGATTTTAACATGACCATTCTAGCTCCTGTGTTTAGAATTGACTTTGGGGGGCAAAGGCAAAAGGAGGTAGACCATTTAGGAGCTGCTGCATTGATTTAGGTGAGTTTTTATGGGGCCAGGATAGTAGGAGTAGAGATAATGAGAGGTGACCAGATTCTGGTTTTCTTTTGATGGTAAAGACAGTGACATTGGCTCTGTGGTGAGGAGTGGAGAGTGGCCCCAAGGTGTCTGTCTTGGGACCCTGTCAGATGGAGTTGCCATCTACTAAGATGGGGAAGGTTATGCGATGAGGAGGTTACAGCTTTGGGAGACAAGATTATGGGTGAAGTTTTAGGGGTGTTACCTTTAAAATGTCTATAGTCATCCAAATAGAGATCTTAAATCAGTGGTGGGATATGGCAATCTGAATTTCAGGGCAGAGGTCCAGGAGATAGAAATTTGGGAATTAATAGGTAGTGTATAAAGCCAGGGGAGTGCTTGAGAGCAAGCAAAGAGGTCCAAAATAGGAACCCTGGGCACTCTGTTTAGATGTCAGAGAGCTGAGGAAAAACTAGCTAGAGTGACCGAGAAGTGGCCAGGGAGGCAGGCGCCAAGTACAGGAAGTGTTTCAAGGAGCAGAGAGTGGTCAGCTGTGACCGTGCTGCTGCAAAGTCTTGTAAGATGATAAGTGAGAGTTGGCCATGGGCTTAGCGAAAGGTGGGTCATTGGTGATCCTGGCATGAACACTTTCGTTGGAGAGGTGAGGATGAAGTGCCTGATTAAAGAGATTGCAAGAGACTTTGGGAAGGAGAGTTGGAGACCGTGAGTGCTTGGAGTTTTGCTGTAGAGGTGAGTGGAGACAAGAGGCATTAGCTGGACACAGGTTGAGGGTCAAGAGATATTTTGCCATTGTGGTTACTGTTTCAGTTGGGCTCATTTACATCGTATTTTTATGCTAATGAATCAGAGAAGGAGAATTAATAATGAGGGATGGGAGAATTGCTGGAGCATAAGATGTTCTGGGTTGGTGAGGGGGAGTGGAATCAAGACTCAAATGCAGAGAATGGCCTTGGATTAGAGCCCAGGGAAGTTCTTCCGGAAAAGGTGAGGATGAAAGGTCTGGAAACCGTGGGTGGATTGATGTGGGGTATGAGCTTTTAGAAGTTTTTTTTTTTCTTTTCCTGTTTGCTTATTATATTTTCTCAGTGTAATTAGAAATAAGGTCATGAACTGTGAGTGAGGTTGGAGGAAAAGGAATAATTCCTCAAGTCAGCAGAATCAAGAGGATTCTGGAGCCTGGCGGTGAACTTGTTACTTCACTGAACTAACATGTCTCAGAACGAGGCAGGTCTTCCCAGGCTTCAGTTCTGAGAGCCACTGCCCAGAGACGGGGCTAGAAGCGGTGGGTGTCAACATGGGCTGCACAGTGAAGTCAGCCAAGATCCCGTTGTTGAGATTCGAAGTAAACTGACCTGGGATGGGCGTATCCTGGAAAATCGGTGTTGCGGTTTCTTGACTCTTCTGTGTGATTTTAAGAAGCAGCCAGATTGAGAATCAAGGACTGGGCCTTTTCACCATTTTAATGAAGAGAAGAAACCCATAGTTCAGTCATAAAGAATGAGAATAGTTCCTTGGTAATAGCATGATTGCTAAAATTTTTCATAGAGAAATATGTTCAGGTATTAGAGACATAAATGCATTTATGATGGTATAACTTACGTTAGTTAGAATCTTTGTTTTTGTTTTTGTTTTAAATCAACATGGACAGTCCCCTAAGTTGACTCCTAATACTTTGTTTTTTTTCAGTACGGTTTCAACATGGTCATGTCTCATCCACATGCTGTCAATGAGATCGCACTGAGCTTGAACAACAAGAATCCAAGGTAAGCTTACTCTGTAAGTTTGCAAGTGTAAATAAATATAACTAGGGGAAGAAGAGAGCCAGTCAACACTTAGTCAAGTTAGAGTTTGGAAACTTCCAAGTGCACCTCCTTAAATTAAGGTTGCCAGCGGACTCCTTGGCTGTATAGAATTTTCTTCTCAGCTGACCTGGGGTGCCGTTAAGCGGCTGGCGACATCACCCCTTCACTGCTCTCTTTAAGCTGTCACTTCTTTGGAGGCCTGGTTCTTGGCATCCTTGCAGATTTTACCAAATTAGAGAGTGTGAGGTTGCCAGGGGATTAAGACTGCAGCTAGAAGAGTCTTCATATAGACTTAGCAAAACCACTTACCATGAAAGCTAGCTACAACCACTATCCCTTGGCCTCATGTCACTTGCAAACCTTTACGTATGTCGTTGTGACCAAACAACAAAAGAAACGCAACACAAAAATAACCGTGTATGCCAATTGCTTCTTCTGTTCTCTATTTTTTTTTTTTTTAAGATTTTTAAAATTTATTTGCAGAGACAAACACAGCGAGAGAGGGAACACAAGCAGGGGGAGTGAGAGAGGGAGAAGCAGGCTTCCCGCCGAACAGGGAGCCTGATGTGGGACTCGATCCTGGGTCTCTGGGATCATGACCTGAGCCTAAGGCAGTCGCTTAACCAACTGAGCCATCCAGGCACCCCTGCTTCTTCTGTTCTCTTGACTTTAAAGGTCACTGCCATATTATTAACACTGCAGATTATCTCTAGAGGCTGGTCTTCATCTGTTTATTTTAGTTTCTGTAATGTGTTTTCTATTCTGGTGAGCAATTCTGCATTTCACACATCTTATTCCCTTTCATCAGATACCTCTGTACAGACTGTGCATCTAAAAACTTGCTAATGTGACTAAATAATCTGATCACAAATGAGATCGTTTCTGATGTGGAATGAAATGAAATGAAAATTTTAAAGTCCTATTTAAATTTTGGGTATTATTTCAAATTTCCTCTGTTGATAGTTTTTGCGACTTTGCGATCACTTCCTTAGTTTACTAAAAAATCTGAGTAGTCATGCTTCTTTGTCCCTGCCTTCCAGTATGGGAAGTTCTTACTCATTTTTCTTGAGATAATTGACATTGTGAATTATCAGGCCAGTCTTCATGTAGACATTGACAATAGCTTTTTTTTCTAGGAAAAAAAATTACGGAAGTAATCTTATGAAAAAACAATGCTGTTCTTGATGTCATATTTGAAAACTTGGATTGTATTGCGTAGGGTTGCCTTCTAAAAATTTTTCAGATGAGGTTTTATTTTCTTTTTCTCAAGTTAGAAAATATTCTTTGTATTAACAATGCTGTAATCCAGCCCCACTCAGATCTCCTGCCTATGAAGAAGTGGCGATGAAGACTTACCTTGTCATGGGGATCTTTACGATGCCATCTGCGAATTGCAGATTTGAAACGGAGGACATTAATTTCAGTAGATGTTGAATTTTGGGGGCAAATCTTATTTCTCTGACTTTAAAACCAGGGCAGATATTTGGCCAGTGGGTTGTTTTCCTGAATATCCCCCAAGTTCCCAGTTGTCTAGCTTCTCAACGAAACTTTTTCAGACATATCATACTGAGTCACCCAGTGGTAGAAATAAAAGAGTAATCTTTCCAGAATTGATTTCCATTAGTGAGTAATTTATAAGTTTGGGAGTGGGAGACGTTGCTTTCAAATTTACTACCCTGGAAAAATCACATGTAGTTGTTAGTAAAGGTTTAAAAATGCCCTTTCATGGGCGCCTGGGTGGCTCAGTTGGTTAAGCGACTGCCTTCGGCTCAGGTCATGATCTCGGAGACCCAGGATTGAGTCCCACATCGGGCTCCCTGCTCAGTGGGAAGCCTGCTTCTCCCTCTCTCACTCCCCCTGCTTGTGTTCCCTCTTTGGCTGTGTTTCTCTCTGTCCAATAAATAAAATATTTGAAAAAAAATGCCCTTTCATATAAATATGCCGTAGTAAAAGTTTAAAAAACATCCATGAATGAATATTTTATTATCATAGCCATCTTGGAGGGAGCACGTGACTCATGTTACTTTCACTGACTTTTTTTTCCTGTTTCTTCTTGCTCTGACAGAACCAAAGCCCTTGTCTTAGAGCTATTGGCAGCTGTGTGTCTTGTGAGAGGCGGGCATGAAATCATTTTATCGGCATTTGACAACTTTAAGGAGGTAGGATCCTTTTCTGTGTGCGTTTTGTTATTGGGATGTGACTGACTTTAGTTTCAGGTGTACAACATAAGGGCTCGTTATTTGTAGGGCTTGTGAAATCATCACCACAGTGAGTCTAGTTAACATCCGTGGTTGACCTTTTCATGTATTCTGGGGCCTCTGGGATATAACAGTTGATTTTCTAAGGCGTCACTGAGGGAGAAGTAATGAACTTCGTCTAAATATCTTAAAAGGATGCATTAAGTTACAAACCGTTTGCAGGATCCATTTTCCTTTGGAGAACATGAAATTGCCATTTTGCAAACATGTTTTGTTAAATGTCTGAGGTTTACATTATGGTTGATACTTGAGCATCTTCTGTGTACACTTTATGAACTCTTCCATCATATTTACTTTCCCAAAATTTTACATATCCTGTAAATAATGCCACACACCCCGCAAAACCTCTCAATTAAGTACAGACACCGATTTGAGCAGTTTCTAATCTTGACCAGGTGATCCTGTTGTAGACACACAGTAAACCAGTGGACATGTGTGGTTGAAAATGAAAACTGAAATGACTACAGAGGAAGAAAGAATTACATGCAGACTGTATGATACCAAGGATGGCGGCCCAAAGTATCAAGACATCACAACTGAAATAACCCCCCATTTCCCTTAGCGGTAGCATGCAGGGTTATATGGCTATGAAGAGTGCTTGTTTGCTCCCCTACTATGGGCCTGACATCTGAGGCTACTTGGAGGGGGGGCATTATAGAAGTGAGCAAAGGCGCTTGGAGCTCAGGCTTCCATAGGGCCATTAGCTAAGTTGTGCCTTCCCCTGGCAATCCCATTTGATTTCACATGCTTCTAGATTTGAATCCAGATCTCGGAGGGACTTTCAGACTCTCTCATCTTTCCTGCGAGCCTCTGGGGTGAGAACCCAGCTAGTAGCTGTTGATGACCCACTCCGGCAGGCACCGGGCCAGACACATCCATGAAACTGTGGTTCTGTGAGAATATGGGAGACAAGTGTTCATGTCTACATGTTCTAGAAGAGTACACTGAAATTCTAAATACCTGATTGGCCCATGGTCCTATAGCCAGATAAGTGGCAGAGCGAGAACCAGGATTTGGTGCTCTTAGTTGGCAGCTCCTGTTTTCAGTGGCATTTGGGCCCAGCTGTGTGTGAAACTCTTGGGGAGATACTGAATTACACAGGACCTCAGAGCCCTTTCCCCCACCCTACACCCTTCTTTGGATTTACTACCCCAGCTGCCGAGGTACCAGCGAGTGACCCGTGATCGCACATGTGGGCTAGCAAGCTTCAGAGATGTCAACAGTCCTCCTGCTCTTTCTTTTGTCTTGTTTCTCTACCTTCAGTCACTACTTTAAGATTTTAATATTATCCATTTTGTCAATGCAGACCATGGACAGAATCAAATATTGTTCTTTTACCCATTCAGCCTCAGGGATAGTGAAAAAATATCCAGGTTCCAAGAATAAATGGTGAATCTTTAAATTCATACTTTGGCATAAAAAAAAAAATAGAGGCTTTAGAGATAGGAAACGTATAAATGCTTCTCTGTGGATGTTTTTGTATATCATATATCAGTACATAAAATTTACATTTTCTGGGGTGTCTGGATGCCTCAGTCATTAAACATCTGCCTTCGGCTCAGGTCATGATCCTGGAGTCCTGGGATTGAGCCCCACATCAAGCTCCCTGCTCGGTGGAAAGCTCGCTTCTCCTTCTCTCACTCTCCCTGTTTGTGTTCCCACTCTATCTGGGTTTCTCTCTGTCAGATAAATAAATAAAATCTAAATTCACATTTACAAATTAGGAGATACATGTTTGGGTAGATGTGTCTAATAGAAAAGTGAAACAGCATGTGAACCTACTCTAACTCCCAGATCTTTATCATTTGATCATATTTGGACATATCACATGTCTAATTCCTTCCACACTGGAAGCACTTACTATACAGTCATCAGTGATCCTTGTTAATAAGCAATACCACAACAAGCATCTGATTATATTGTGGGTCAAAATATGTCCTCAGATTATAATTGTGTACAGTCAGTAATCATTAAAACCAGTAATTCATGAGATGAATGTTAATTTTGTTTCTTTTTAGGTAAAACAGAGTGCCTTTTTTTATGCATGATAATACTTGCAGAATTGAGTTTCAGTGACCTGGTATTAGAATTGTATATGGTTTATCTATTTAGGGCATAGTGGGTGCTTAGTTGTAAAAAGGAATCTTAGGAAATGAAATGGCTAAGTACCAGTGCAAACTAAATTAATTTTGACTTTGAATTTTAAAAGCTTTAAAAAATCTGCCTTATTTCTGTAATTACTTATGAGGGATGGTGTTTAAGATCTGATTCTCCTTGGACAGGCATTTGGCATCTTAGAGAAACAGTGCCATGTGGGAGAAGGGACAAGAGCGGGTTTCTGTGTGCTCTTGGCCTGCGTTGACCTTGAGGTGTGGAAATCCATGTAGACAGAACAATAAAGGGACAGCGTGGGAGTACGCCCCCAAGAAACTTGATTGATTTTTATGGATAGGTCAAAAGAACATCAGCCCATTTATCTGTTCAGTTTTAGGGTGAAAATGTATTACTTTGTATTGATCCTTTTTTTTTTTTTAATGTAATGCCATTGTCAGCCTAGAGTATCTTAAATTTGTTTTCTCTTTTCCATTTTATGTGAGGGAATTTTTTTTTTCCTTATGCATCGTAGTCAAGAGTGTATTCTTTAATCAGTTTAGCAATAATGTTGGTGGAATCTTCTGGGTTTAGGGAGATTTGGGAGCCAGCTGTTCCTGATTAGGAAAAGTTGTACTTATGATCTCAGATGCTTGTGCAGACAGGGTTTGGGTGAGAGTGATACGTATTGAGCTGCTCTGCTCGTGGCAGGGAGAGAACCGTACCCACCTACCAGGTTCCCAGTAATTAGGGCCAAAAAAGACTCTTTGCCTTCAAGAAGATTGTAAAGCTCTTTATCCCTTTTATAAGTTGGGATTCCATTGTCTCCTTAAGAAGGATGATGGGATTATCCTTATTTTCACTGGAGGGACTGATGGAGGTGTGATTGTGGGGTTCGGCATTAGACATCAGTGTATCTTGTTTTGCAAATAATGTCGTAGGCATTAGAGTAGCCAGACTCTTGGGGCTTTGATCATTGTGAAGGCACGGCCACACGCACTGTTACAATGTGGCACCAGATGCTAAAGGGAGGTTTAAAGACCCTGCATCTTAAGTACTAGCAGGATGTTTTTCCCTGTATTTCTTGAGCCGGCAAAACCCTTCTGTCCTACTTGACTACCACTAATTAATCCAAATGCAAATTACAGGATGGCATCTCTTCGTTTTTGATAGACTTTTATGTGTGATTCCTTAAATTTTTCATGCTTCAATTCATATTCAGAATCACAAGTTTGGTCTTATGTGTTTTTGCAACAAATTTTATCACACAGCCTTATAGTATCTGGAATACATACTTTAGGAAAATAGGGAGCACTTCCAATTTAATGATGTCTGATGGCAGGAAGAGTATTGACCCAAGGCCTTGCTTTAGGTGGGTGCTGAGGTTGGGACTAAGCCTGTGTCCCTGATGAAGCACATATATCACCTCAATATATTTGATGATAAATGAGTTCTTACACCAAGCATGGTTTGTGACATGCCTGAAAATTTGAGTGTAGTGAATAGATAAAGGCTAAACCATTTAGTCACCTGAGATGCTCCTTGAATTTTTTTCTCTTAAAATTTTTTTTCCCCCTAAATAAAAGGAGTTAACACATCTGGTTTGGGCATTGAAACCTCTCCTCCTAGAAATTTATGGTCCTGAATTGAAAATCAGGGTGAGAACAAGGAGTGATCTGTTTTTTGCTTATTGGCTACTTTTGCTATGTGGAGGGACATGTCACCATTTTGTCTAAATCGATACTTTCTTAGTTGTATAGCAATATATGTTCTTGAACATTCGGCCTCCCCAGCAGGAAAAAACACATCTGGAAGCAAAGGTTGCTCTCTTGGTGTCCACACTAGTTCGGTCTTGTCTGTGAAAAGCAGAAGCTGACTCTGACATACAGAAGAAAGGGTTGATTGGAAGGATGTTGAGCAGTGCACAGGGTTGGCGACGAGCCTAGAGAAACGGGCCTGGAAAATGGGCAGGCATTCCTAGAATGTGGCCAGACTCTCAGGCTGTATGCCCTTGAAGCTCAGCCACCGTAAACACTACTTGAGGTTCTGATCATGCTTTTCCTTGTCTTCCCAATGTCATGGACCATAGCTAGCCATCCGCTGGGTCATCAAAGTGTGTGTATGGGTTAAGGCCATGACCTAGCCCCCACTTTAGAGTCACAAAAACAATTTAATCCAGTTTCCCTTAAGAACCTTGAGGTATTCCATGTAGACCTTGCTCTCTTCCAGCGTTTCCTAGTCTTCCTACTGTTTTTGCATTCTATCCTTTGGTATATCTGACAGACTGCTTTTAAGAAAGTGTATCCAAGAGTCTGACCAAAAAAAAAAAAAATGCTCCCATTTGAAATGAGAGGGAGAGAAGCTGAGGCCCCATAGCCATAGATTCCACAGTGGAATAACTGGCTATGATAGTCGTAATCAAACTCTGGGAGGGCTTTGAGCTACCAGCGCCAACCCCCTCCCCCCCAGCTTTTGGGAGGTGCACCTGGAATTCATCAGGATTCCAGAATGATTATAACTTTGTTCTCATCTGCTTCCAAAATGACAGCATCTGGCTTTAACAAATAAGCCTGAGGCTCGAGTTTGGTTATTCAAGGCCCACCTCCTTCCCACTGCTGCCCTTACAGTGTGGAGAGGTGGAGCCTAGCGAAATGAGTCACTCAAGGCCACCAGGGCTCCTGTGCGCAGCCCTCTTGGCAGTAGTCATTAGTTTTTCGACTTTTTCTAGAAGGCTTCCTCAGAAAGTTGATGTGGTTTAGCTACCGGGCACCCGAAAGCACTCGTGTTCCACATTATTAAGTTGATTTAAGAAAGCCTGTCAAGTTTTATTTACAGTGGGCCAAATTGGGCAGGAAGGAGAGCAGACATTTTGGTGTGCGTCCAGCATCCTTCAGAGTTTAATCCCATCTAATCTAACCTCTTAGACATTTGAGGGTGTAGGATCATAAATCCAGCACCAGACCATCCAGATAACTCCTTCATTGGTAAAAATTTTCAACATAGAAGGAAGGGCACTTTTTTTTTTTCAGTCTGTCCGTGCACTCTAAGCAGTGTATTTTCTCAGATCTCGGACCGTGGGAGCTACAGTTTGATGACATGTGTGTATTTCACTGTATGAGGCCAGAATGACACTAATCTGATTCACTGAGCCTCCTCTCTGGCCAGTCTGTCACCACAATTATTTTATTTTTTTGGACCATTTATTAACGGTTGCAGTTACTGCTTGTACACAATAAATGACCCCAAACATAGTCTTACTGGGCTCTTGGGTTCTGTGGATCAGGAGGTCAGGCCAGGCATGGCAGAGATGACTGTCCCTGTTCCCGCATGCCCGGGGGAAGTGAAGATCCCAGCAAAGATCCCAGCAGCTAGGGCAGGAATTCATTTGGAAGCTTCACTCAAATATCTGCTTCTGGGCTGTGATGACTCAAAGGCTGAGCCCAGTGGAGCCTCCATGTAGGACTTCACGTGGCTGGGGCCGGTTATGGTGTGAGCTGGCTTCCAAGGAGGGAGCATCTGGAGGTCAGGGATTTAAAGTGATGGACGTCATAGCCTATCTCCTGAGCTAGTGTCAGAGGTCATCAGTGTCATTTCTGCTACATTCTGTTGGTTATAAGCGAGTCACTAAGGCCAACACAGATGCACAGGGGAATCAGAGACTTCTCTTCTCCACGGTGGATTGTGAGGGTTACACTGCAGGAGAACGTGTGGGGTAGGAGATAATACTGTGGTTGTCTTTGGAAAATGCGATTCCCCTCTGTAACTTTTTGAGAATTACCAGTATGTCTCTAGTGGTTCTTCTTGTGTTTTCTCTCTCTTCTTTTCTCAACCCAGTACTTGGCTTTGCCCTAGGACTGAAAGCTTTGTAAACTTTTTCGCTAGGTTAGAAAGGATGCTTGCCACTTCTTTCAAGCCAGTGTGGGTATTTTGAGAGCCCTGCTAGAGGAGAAAGGAGCCATTTACCTAAGATTTCTGATTCCCTGGTAATAAACTACTTATTTCGTTATCATCTCTGTCTTTATCATCTTGTCAGGAAGTGAAGGTTGGTCTCCTGTCGGTCATTAGGGGATGAGTCATGCTAACTTACTGGAAAAATTTACATGAATATTTGAGTGCCCCTTTGTGTCAGAAATATTGATAAAAACTGGCAATAAGAAAATGAGCAAGACACAGGCCCTACCCTTAAGAAGGAGCACCTGAGTCCCGTTAAGGGAACAAATATTTTGACAGTTAAGCTAGCATGCTTTATAAAGTTGAATGTCAGATGCCTTATAAGAGGAGTAACTGCTAACCAAGAGGAGGTGGAAAAGAAGGCAGATGGGGTGGGCGCTCTCTGGGGAGGCTTCCTCTGAGAAAGAGTGCCTAAGCTGAATTTAGGGTGAATGAGAGTTAATCAGGCATATTAGTTTCTTATTACTGCTGTAATAAAATGCCCCAAACTTAGTGGTTTATTATAGCACATATTGCCCTACAGTTCTGTTGGTTGCATGTATAAAATGAATCTATAGAGGCATTCTCTCAAGGAATTCATTTCCTTGCCCTTTCAGTTTCTAGAAGCTGCATAGATTCCTTGGGCCATGGCTCTTCTGACTTGTGAGCGGTGGGCCTCCTTTCTCTAGTGACCATTGTGATTTCTTGGCGCCCACCGAGATAATCCAGGATAGTCTTTCCATCTTGAGATCCTTATCTTAATCATACCTGCAAAGTCCCTTTTATGTGGAAGGTAACTACTCCTGAGTACCAAGGATTAGGCCCTGGGCATTTTAGGGGAGTTCTTTGGTCCACCCCACAGGGAAAGGTGTTCTTTTATACACAGAAGGTGGCATCCTTAGTAAAGCTTCAAGGATAAGGACTGTAGTTACTGCAGTTGACTGGATTCTCCATTCTTAAAGGGGAGGAGCGTGTGGGAAAAGACAAGGCAGGATAAGAAGTGAGGGACAGATGAGGAAAGACCTCATGTCTTTTTCTAGAGTCTTCGTATTGCCCTGTAGCTGGAAGAAGCGAGTGGCAGCGGCAGGAAAGGTGTCCTCCAGACTCCTTCAAGCACTCGGTATTCAGAACGACTCTCTCCATACAGGAATGGCAGTTGCATTTTGCTGCTAGAGTCTGTTGGCAGGAGTTCAGCATGAGGTCACTTTGAACAGGGTGTGGGTTAGGCTTTGAGATTTGCTTTAGAGATTTTGCCACTCATATTTCTCATTCCTTGGGCCTCTTCCAGCGACAGTCATCTCTTCCTTTATCTGCTAATATCCACGGGACTTTTGCTTTGCTGTGGGCCTGAGGAAACTGGAAAAAAAGAAAAAGTACAAGAGGATAGTGGTACCTGTGGACAGATGGGATTATTGTGGTATCTGGGAGCATTTATAGAGACACTTTGCTTTTCAACCTGTCTTGAATTAGACCTGCCCCTCTCTCCACAACAGAATTGCCTGTAATTTACACACCAGGGAGCCTCATCTTTTCTTTCATTCATAGCAGCCGCCTTTTTAGAAAAAAACACTGCATTGCTTCCTTTGTTTTTAGTCATGTAAAAATGCTATTTCGAAATTCTGGGCCCTTGGCCAACTGTAAAATAGTAGGCACATGTGTCCTCCTTGCATATTCTGGGACGATCACAATGAAAGACCCCAGGGGAAAAAAAAATAGTGAGAGCTGTGTGTCACTTTAAGACACCATCGATCTGCGCTGGAGGCTGGCCCAGGTCCTTCACCATGGCACTTCCAATTGGGAAGGGTTCCGGTGACAGGTAGAGGTGCTTGTGGCTGTAAGGTACGTATGGATGGTATGGAGCCCTTGCTGTGCCTTGATGAGAGAGCTGGCATCAAAGCTCTGAGCGCTCTGACAGCATCATCACCAACTCTGGAAGCTGTTAGGATGTGGGGACGTTGTAGCTCCTGGTCAGGATTTAGTTGCCGTTGGGGCATTTATTTCTACAGGGTGAGGTTAAAGTCTCTTTTTTCTTTTTCCTGTTTGAGAGAACATCTCCCTATTCTTTTTCTCCTTCTCTCCACCCTGACTTGTGTAACAAAGGGGCTTTTTTTTTTTTTTTAAGTCGGGTGTCTTGGGACATAAGTATACTTTAGTATTCTATATTTATTCTAGTGGCTTTTTAAAGCAGGTTCATATTAAGTGAAAATAGAATTGTTTTAAAATGTCAAATCTGGATTGTAGGTTATTTTTAGTGGTTCTTAAGCCCAGTGCTAAGCAATGGCTAAGTCCTAGATGCAGGGCCATGTTAATCATCTTATTAACTGGGCTTCTAGGTTTAAATAGAGCTGTTCAAATAAGTATGAAAATGCTGTGCTAGATATGTTAATGGGGAGAGGATAAATGTCATAGATTTATGTCTTACATATGTACATATATATGTGTATGCATATTGTGTGTGTGTGTGTGTGTGTGTATTATTAGTAACAGCATAAAGATACATTTACACATAGTAACTGACCCAAAAAAGAAACAAATGACAGGGTTTGGAGGGCAGTGTGTGTATATTTCCACTGCAGCATGCCTCATGAGGTTAAATGTCCCTATTATTCAGGGTTAGGGTTTTCCTACTAGTGGTGTTTTATGTGACAGCTCTCTTGTATCTTTTCTAAAGATGCGAGTTATCTTTTGTGTAATCTCTCTTCAGAAATAAAGACAAAATCAGAATTCTTTGGAACTTACAGAGAGTTTTGGGGTAAATAAACTTCTTACCATGGGAAAAAAGAAAGCACCATTATAGGATCAGGAGAGTCTGACAGAAAATAAAAAGACATGATTTTCATCCCGCACAAGTTTTGGTTGCCTTGAGAAAGACAGGGTTGATTTTAATAGGTAGTTAGTTAGGGACTAAATGTATGCCAAGGTAAACAATAAGAGGACAGTAATTCAGAACGTTAGGAATGATACTGACATTTTTCAAATTCCCTATTACAACTCAAACTAGTTTTAGGTGTTATTGCCAATGAATATGCTTACTGAGCTTGATTCCCAGTGTGAGTCAAGCTTAGATTTCATTTGAAATTTAAATACTTATAAAACTTAAACACATGAAAAAAATTATTTGGCCCCTGTAGTCGTACATAAGGGCTTTGGTTGGTTTTTTTCTTTTCTTTCCTTTTCTTTTTCTTTTCTTTTTTTTTAAAGATTTTATCTATTTATTTGACAGAGAGAGAGAGAGAGATCCACAAATAGGCAGAGAAAGAGGGGAAGCAGGCTCCCCGCTGAACAGGGAGCCCGATGTGGGGCTTCATCCCAGGACCCTGACATCATGACCTGAGCTGAAGGCAGCGACCTAACTTTCTGAGCCACCCAGGCGCCCCTGGTTGGTTTCTTTTAAACTAACTCATCTTCAGAAAGAAAATATGAGCCGAGTCCAGTAGATTTATATCGTGTGTACAAAAAAGACATATACAAATACAGAAATGGGAAGGCTACCCTCTATCGTTTGTTGAGTACTCATAGGTTGCTATGCATTACTTTAAATAATTCTAAGGTCCACGCTATGAAGTAGGTTTAGAGTAGATAGCCCTCCTGACATAAGTTAGTAAATGGCAACTGTGGGACCCAGACCCATTGAGCAGGAGCTCATAGTCTCCCTTCTAGAACGTGCTGTTATATACCACACACTTCCTGCACGCATGTGTACGGCACACTCAGCTTTCTACTACAAAGCCAGCCTAACTGGAGCAGTTACAGATTGGGCAGGTTATTGGAGTGTTTGTAGTTATTAGTAAAATTCGGGACGAACTGGGCTATTTGGATGGGGCCTGAAAAGGAGAGGATAGGTCTTGACGGGACTATAAAGACAGGCAGATATTTGTTTGTGGGTGGAGGATTTTGGGGACCAGAAGGAGAGAAGGGCGTGAGGTCTGTCCTGGAGCAGGGTAAGTCAGGATGAATGTGCTTCATGGCAGGGGAGTATGTCAGGCTGGGGTCCATGATCCAGAAGAAAGCCTGGCAGGGTGCAGGCAAGATGAAGACTCTGAGGAGGTAACCGTGGAGGGATTTGAAGCCTGTGATAGATTCTCAACTGGAAGATAACTCAGCAGGGAAAAGAAAAAGGGAAAGAGAAGCAACTAATAGTTATAAAGCACTCTACAGTTTATAAAGTGGTTTTATATCAGTTCTATATGATTGTGTGAGAGTTTGTAGAAGATAATTTTATGTAATTCTGAGAAATCTTGAGGAGTACTGATGCTCTGCATGAAGTACTTGAGAGGGAAGATGCTAGAATTTCGAAGGTAGGTAGTTCAGGCAGTAAGTGATTGGGCCCTGGACCCAGTTTGTGGCCATGACAATGGATGTAAAGCCACAGAAGTCATCAGGAGACAGATGATCCAGTGAATTTAGGGATTGATATAAAAGGAGAATAGAATCTATTCAAGTAATATACATTTAAGAAGAAAGTAGCACAGCCACAGTAAACAGATATCTAGGAACTTTTTTTCCTAGTGAAGAGGCTAAGCTTTGTTTTCTATTAAATTCATTCCCTTTGTGATGGTGTAAAATGTCTGTTAGATTCTTAGCTTTGAACTAAAGATGATGAATGAGAGAAAGGTAAATAGAGTACTGGGCGTGGGGGAGAGACAGAGATAGATAGATAGATAGAGAGAGAGAGAGAGAGAGAGAGAGAGAGAGTGTGTGTGTGTGTGTGTGTGTGTGTGTGTGTGTGTGTGTGATTCAAATAGAGAAGGGCATTGTAACTAAGGAGATGAACTCCACAGGGTGCTAACCTAGAGGAGTAAGGAGACTGGGCTAGAATGGCCTAGAAGGGTGCTCAGAAGAGACCCACACAGCACATGAAGGACAGACAAGAGGGTGAGACCCTGGCGGGTCTGGTGCAAGTTCCTGCTTTAGGGGACAAGTTAGTCACATGGTCTCTGTGCCCCTTCAAGTTCTACATTTTCACATTTCTATATAAAATTTGGTCTCTACATGCTCACGTATGCAATATGCATTATGTATATGTGTTCAGACAGTTCCATCTGTGAAGGGTTAAGTGCTTCTTGTACTACAGACAGGAAAACAAGGTGCTCAGGTAATCAAATGATGGGTACCAAAATTTACAAACATGAAAAAAACATGACCCATCCAAAGGCAGTTGGTAAGGTAGAAACAAACTTAGAGATAGAGCTGTGTGATTTTAGACTACATTGTGATGTTAGTCCCTTGTTCCCTTCATAACCGCCTGGAAATGGCTGCATTGGTTTCTAAATCCAAGCGTCATTAAAAGAAATCCGCAGTGTGTCGGAGGAGCTTGCTGCTTCTCTAAGCAGAAAGTCAGCTGGGTGTGCCGGGGGCGCATGTTGGCACCTGCCGCATGTAAGGGCCTATCTGCGAAGGCATCGCTGGCTTTGAGCAGTGTTTGAGAGGCTAAGCTTTCGTGTCCTTATTCAGGCTTTTCATTTCCCAGCTCCTCCATCGTACGCGGACTCTGTCCCTCATAGTAGTTCAGCGGCCATTCTTGATTCCTTTCGCCTAGTGGGGCATGTGGCTCCTGCCCAGTCCTGTCATTCCTTAGCGCCATCTGCCAAGAGTATGTAGTCACCCTTGGTTTTCATTCACAGCAGTTGACTGAAACACACTTCGTGGAAGAAAATGGCTCAGCGGTTCCTGAGTATGATCCAATAATCACTGTCAGTCACCTTCACTGTGAAGTTGAGCTCTCTGATGGAATTTCCCCCCTCAGCCCTGCGTCACTGGGGAGTGGAAATGGCCAATTACAGTAACATGAGCTGGTAGCTCTGTTTTGTTTCAGCAGTTTGGTTTTGGCTGTGGAAAATGAGGGTTCCTTCCCCACCGGTAAATGTACCAGCAACACGTGGTATCCAGGATTTACTGGTATACCGCTAAGAACAACACTGAATTTTCCATTTTGAAGTATTTTCCAGGAATAGGGGTAAAGCTAGGAAGTAGTGTATCCTTGTGGTAGTTATCAAGGATATGTTCAGCGCATTGTTAAGATAATCATCTTTTTATTCCTGTATATCCTTGGTTGTTTGATATTTTAGCATGTTACATGTTCTAGGGCCGATCCGTTTATCTGTAGGTTCACTGACTATGACTGTCCCTGAACTTTGAGGAATGCATGTTCTATAGACCATTGGAAGAGATCTGTTTCTTTATCTCTCTCCTGTTCTTTTTTTTTTTTTTTTTTAAGATTTTATTTATTTATATGACAGCGAGAAACACAGCCAGAGAGGGAACACAAGCAGGGGGAGTGAGAGAGGGAGAAGCAGGCCTCCCGCTGAGCAGGGAGCCCAATGTGGGACTCGATCCTGGGTCTCCGGGATCATGACCTGAGCCGAAGGCAGTCGCTCAACCAACTGAGCCACCCAGGCGCTCCTCTCTCTCCTATTCTTGCTCAAAATCTAACATTCACTTGGCTTTGGGAGAAGGATTATCTAGCCTCGTAGTGAGCCTCCATGTGACGGAGATAGCCATGTCCCAGGGACAGCAGAGAATGGTCAGGGATCCACTGCTGTCTAGCCTGGTAAAGGCCAGGGATCGTACCTGTCCCTGTGTAATTTTGTTTTGTTTTGTTTTGTTTTTTTAATTTTGGGTTTTGAGAATTCATCATCTTTGTAGAAATAAAGAAGCTATTCTAGTAGTATAATCTACTGGTTCTTACATTTTTGGCCTCAAGACCCTTTTGTACAGTCTTAAAGATTATGCAAGATACCCCCCAATTTTTTGTTTATGCAGATTATAGATTGATATTTCCCCCATCAGAAATGAAAGCAAAATTTTGATACTTATTTCATTAAAAATAACATAATAGACTCATTACATGTTAGTGTTAAGACTTTCTATAAAAAATATTTATTTCTCAAAACTTAAAATCAGTGACAGTAGTGACTATTTTAGTCATCTTGGGTTCCCATAACAAAATACCATACACTGAGTGGCTTAAACAACAGAAATTTCTTTCTCACAGTTGAGGCAGAAAGTCCCTATGCTGGCATGGTTGCGCTCTGGTGGAGATCCTTTTCTGACTTTAGATGGCTGCTTTCTTGCTATATCTTCAGATGGTCTTACCTAGGGGTGTGTGTGTGTGTGTGTGTGTGTGTGTGTGTGTGTGTGTGTGTGTGTGTAGAGGTCTTGCTTTCTCTTCTAAGGCCACTGATGTCATTGGATTAGGGGTTCACCCTCATGACCCCATTTAACCTTACTAACCTCCTAAAAGCCCTATTTCCAAATACAGTTGAATTGAGGGTCAGGCTTTGATATATGAATGTTGTGGTGACACATTTCCGTCCATAATAGTGGCATTACTCTATATTTTTATGTATCTTTTAAAGTCTAGCTTAATAGAAGACAGTTGTGTACTCACATTTGCCTCTGCATTCACTTGTGCATTCACTTGTGTTTTTTTTGATCGAAGTAGTTGAAGAAAATCCAGCCCCACGCACATACACAGATGAAAAAGAAAGTATTTTAATAACAGGTTTAGGTAACAAGGTATATTCTTTTTTGAAACTACACAAACATTAGAAAGGTAATAGCTTCTTAAAGATTAGTAGCAAAGTAAAATCTGAAACTAACTGTGTTATTGAACTTCTGGTACTCTGTTAGTTTAAAATTTATTTACCTGTCTTGTACCTTGAACGAATGCATTGTTTTATACCAATATGCAGTAGTCAGTTAGAAAATATCAATTCAGTGAATCATCTGGATCTTCTAAATATTGACACATTTCATCATGCAATACTTTTTAAAAATCACATTATCACCACCAATTTCATTAGAAAAAATTTTTAAATATTGGAAAAGCTGTCAAACTCATGGTGCATACAAGTTTTCCACAATTCTCATTTTTGCTTAAAAGCTCAATTTTTTTTTTATGATTTTTTGTGATTTTATTTTTTTTTTATTTTTTTTTAAAGATTTTTTTTTTTATTTATTTGACAGAGAGAAACACAGCCAGAGAGGGAACACAAGCAGGGGGAATGAGAGAGGGAGAAGCAGGCTTCCTGCCGAGCAGGGAGCCCGATGTGGGGCTCGATCCCGGGTCTCCGGGATCATGATCTGAGCCGAAGGCAGTCGCTTAACCAACTGAGCCACCCAGGCGCCCCTAAAAGCTCAATTTTTATCATTGGAAACAAATATTGTCATCATCCTTCATCCATTTTCAAAAAAATTACTGCCAGATTTTTAGGTCTGAATAACTGTGGTTTGTTAGTTATTCTTTCAAATACAATGAAAAACTGCTTAGGTCAGCTTGTAACTAGAATAATCCTGGAAGTGCTTTTCCTCAGGACATCCATATTTTTATAAGTAGCAAAAGTGCTTTACGCAGGCTTCCCATTTCATCATAGAGAATATTAAAAAGGTGTATATTCATTGGTCAAGATTAACTTTTTAATTTTGATTCTAATATAGGTAACGTGGAGTGTTACAAGAGTTTCAGATGTACAATATAGTGATGCAACAATTCCATACATTACTCTGTGCTCATTGCAGTATATGTACTCTTAATCTCCATCCCCTATTTCACCCATCCCTCCATTCACCTCCCTTCTGGTAACCATCAGTGTGTTCTTTATAGTTAAGCCTGTTTCTTGGTTTCTCTCTTTTTTTCCTTTGCTTTTTGTTTTGTTTCTTAAATTCCACATTATGAGCAAAATCACATAATATTTGTCCCTCTTTGACTTCTTTGGCTTAGCATAATACTCTTTAGTTCTGTGTTGTTGCAGATGGCAAGATTTCATTCTTTTTTATGGCTGAATAATAATCCATTACACACACACACACACACACACACACACACCCTTCTTTATCCATCCGTTTATGGATGGATACCTGGGTTGTTTCTACAATTTGGCTGTTGTAAATAATGCTGCAATAAACATAGAGGTGCATGTATGTTTTTAAATTAGTGTTCTTGTATTTTTTGGGTAAACACCCAGTACTGCAATTGCAGAGTCATAGGGTAGCTCTATTTTCAACTTTTTGAGGAACCTCCATACTGTTTTCCACAGTGGCTGCACCACTTTGCATTCTCACCAATAGTGCATGAGGGTTCCTTTTTCTCCACATCCTTGCCAACACTTGTTGTTTCTTGTGTTTTTGATTTTCACTCTTTTGAGAGGTGTGAGATGATATCTTCTTGTGGTTTTGATTTGCATTTTCTTGCTGATGAGTGATGTTGAGCATCTTCTCATGTGTCTGTGGGCTATCGGATGTCTGACGAAATGTCTGTTCACGTCTTCTGCCCATTTTTAACTAGAGTATGTGTTTTTTGGCTGTTGTATTAGTGCTTTATCTATTTTGAATACCAACTCTTTATCAGATATGTCCTTTCATCAAGGGTATTCTTAAGTGAAACTGGCTTTTTTTTTTTTTCACTGAAACGCTAATGAGTACAGTGATTACTGGAATACTTGGTGCCCCCCTGCCGTGAGTCATGCCAAAGCAGCAGTGCTTTTTTCACCTGCTGTTCCCTTTGTACAACCACTGCGAATGTGTACTCTGTGAAAAAGGCAGGTAACACCAGAGTGTCATTATAAAAATAGTTTGACCTCACAGACTCCGTGAAAGGGCCTCAGAGACCTTTGGTGTTCAAGAACTTGAACTTCCTAAATACCGTCTGCTGTCTTGTTGAGCCAGTGGAAGTGGTTCCAGGTCACTGAGAGTAAGATCTTCCTGATGAAGACCCAGACTGGGGTTGAGCACAGAAGAAAGTGAAGATGCGGAATGAGAGGAGGGGAGGGAGCCGTGGACAAAGCCCAGACATTTGCCTGTTTGTGGACTGAGGTCTTTGATCTAGCCAACAAAGAGTCCTTGTCTTTGAGGGCTGTGAATTCATAGCACATCTTTGTTAGGTTTAATTTGACTTGTGATTCAGGCGTGAAGAGAGCAGAGCATGGGTTGACGTCTGTCTCCTGAGCAGGGCTCAAGATCTGGGGTGAAAATACCACAGGATTTAAATAACTCCTATCATGTGTTGTTGCTACAATTCAGTGAACATATGACCACTAGAAGCGTGTCACCGTGTCCCCTCCCTTTTCTGGCTTGACCAAAGTGGTATGCTCAAAGGAGGAATCTGTGAGGAGAAATGAATGAAATAGTGTTAGGCCTTCTGCTTTTGAGGGTTCTAATAGGTATGTCATCCCAGAGATGACTGAAGGCTCCTTACTTAGTCCTCAGAAAACTATTTAAAAGGGCGCCTGGGTGGCTCAGTTGGTTGGACGACTGCCTTTGGCTCAGGTCATGATCCTGGAGACCCGGGATCGAGCCCCGCTTCGGCGGGAAGCCTGCTTCTCCCTCTCTCAATCCTCCTGCTTGGTTCCCTCTCTAGCTGTGTTTCTCTGTCAATTAAATAAAATCTTTTGGGGCGCCTGGGTGGCTCAGTTGGTTAAGCAACTGCCTTCAGCTCAGGTCATGATCTCCGAGACCCGGGATCAAGCCCTGCATTGAGCTCCCTGTTCAGCGGGAAGCCTGCTTCTCCCTCTCTCACTCCCCCTGCTTGTGTTCCCTCTCTAGCTGTGTTTCTCTCTGTCGAGTAAATAAATAAAATCTTAAAAAAAAAAAAGAAATAAAATCTTAAAAAAATAAATAAATAAATTTAAGTGCCAGTCTCTTGAACTGCAATGTGTCTTGGTCTTCCTATAGAACAGAAGCCTTGAAGGAATCACTATGAGTTCTTACTGGCGACCAAGAGTTGTGTCTTGTACTGAAGCCAGAAAGAGTCAAGTCAGACATTAGGAATATTTCTGAAAGTTGTTACTTATGAAGAATTATATTGTGGAGCCTTACTTTCTTGAATTTAGTGAAGGTCATCTTTTTTTAGGGGAGTGATTGAAAACGCATTTCTCATTTAAGGTGTGGTGTTTCAATGAGTTATTCTTTGGGGATTTTGCCAGGATTCTTTATTCAGTACAGCAAAATATATACATGAAAAGTAAAAGAGTTGTCTGGCTGTTCTGTGTGCTTGGTGCCAAAACATCTGGATATTTGGAAACATCTGGAAAAGCAACTGAAGTTTTCACAAGGGTGATTAGCATTTGTGGATGAAACCTCTGGCTCGTAATCAGATTATTTACCAGTTCAGCATCAATAGAAATGTTTTATTAATTTATGAGGAAGGAGGGTTGAATAGATTACAGATTAGTGTAGAATACAGTTGTTTAGCTTTCATTCGTTTTCAGTGGAGTGAGAAGGATAAAGTCGCTGAGTTTCAGAATGTTTCGATTCAGCGAACATTTCCACCCTTAAATCCCGGAGACATGAGAGCCAACAGTAGGCCCGAGTGGTCTGCTTCTGTCCCCGCAGCTGTTGGGTGTCAGGGGATGTCTAGTCGCTGTAGGAGAACGAGCGCACAGACCCCTGCAAGCACACCATGCCCCAGCACAGTGGTGGTTTTTTTTTTTTTAATCAGGCCATCATGGCGTCAGATAATCCTCAGGCTGCTGGTGCTCCCAGTGAAGGCTTTTCACCTAGGACTAACTATGAAATAACTGTTTACTTCATGTGGCCTGAGAAGAAAACGGAACTTTTGTTCCCGGGCAGCCCCCTGAGAAGGGCCGTCTAATCAGTCATAATAGACTGTGCCTCTAAAAAACGGTGCCTTCCTGCAGGGAGCCCTGCGGATCACAGGGGCCTATTGTGAGAAGAGAAAAAGACAGTATTGAAGCAGGCACCCGGCAACAGGGCAAGGAGGAAACGCTTAAGCAAGGGGCCTTTAATTTTTATATAACTAACCCAGAAGCATATTTTATAGCCACCTCATAAGAGTCAGGCCTCAGTCTGGCTGCAGACTTCGTGAGGTGCCCTGGGAGCTATTGCTGGGGAAGCCAAAGACAGTCGTTGACCTTGAAGGGGGTGGGAGAGGTGGCCGAAGGCCGGCCGTCTGTTGTTCATTTCAACATCTGGCTAGCAAGAAGACTCTTTATTACAGGCTTTTGTAAAACCATCTTTTCTCCACTAGGAGCCTGGAGGGAAATCATCCCCTCACCCCTGCTCACCCGAGAGACACTGTAAACCACTGTCTCTATGACGTCCAGGGCCCCAGATGTATCCATATGGTTTGGAACACTGTTCAGAAATGTCTTTGACAGATGTTGGAGAATGGAGTGGAGCTGTTTTTTGGCAGGAACTGTGCTCTTGCTTCAGTTCTCCTTGAAGTGGGTATGTCTTGTGCTTGTCCTGGGTGTGGCCTGTTTTCGTCTGGGCCGAGCAGGATGGATCTGCTTTCGAAGCACCCGGGAGCCAGATGCGGTGCGATAGTGCTGGGGCCCTTACGCAAGGTCCGATGCGCTTGCATTGCTTGAGTGCGTCTCTCCCTACGTTTGGTTTGTGTCGCGCTTCCAGGCTCGTCAGTTCAGGACTATCAGGTTCTATTGCCCTGCCTAGGTTAGAAGTTTAGAACTTCAAGATATCAAGTGAGGATTTCCCCTTGCCCCCCCTCCAAACTTTTATTAGCAATGAAAGCCTTCACTGAAACTTTTTTCAATGAAATCTTATGAGGCAACTCAGTAAAGCCAAGTTGGGTAAATGAGGACAGAAGTCCTAAGATCTTTTCTTTCTTGTGTTCTTCCGTTCCCTGCCAAGCTCCCCACCTTTGGAGCTCCCACAGTGTTCCTCTGTAACCCTTCCACCGTCCTAAAAGGAGCCTTGAAAACAAGCAGTATAACCTAAGACTCCAGCTAATAGGTGTGAAAATTGAAGTGCAGGGGTTCCAGAAAGAGCCACGTCGTTTAGGCTCACAGTGGGGTAGTGGCAGGGCCCTGACCTGTGAGGCAGGTTTTCTGGTCCCCTGTTTGGTCCTATTTCTGCCCTCCTATCTCGTCACCCCCATCAGCTTCAAGGCGCAACAAGGTGTGGACATTGGGCAGGACCTCACGGATGGGTGAGTGTTCAGCAAACTGAAGTCTGTGGTCCAGGATCCCAGCCTCAGGGCTTCTGCTTTAGTCCACGTCAGTTGGGGCCGGTGCATTTGTTCACACAACACTGATTTATAAATGAAGATGCCTCTGAAGTTTCCTGCAGAGTACATGGTTTTCCGGAGCATAACCCCACCTGCTTCAGTGGCTTCTTGTCACTGATCCAGGAAATTGGTGTTAAAGCTAAGGGGGGAATGGGAATCAATCCCACTGATTATGTGAAAGGCAAGAAATGACCTATTTCAGTTGCCACAGACTGTTTTTGTTTTTTGCTTGAAGTTTCCCGACCATGTATTGTCTGGCCTTTGTTGTCAGATGGAAGTTATATGCAGCAGTATGTACCATTCAGTAATACATACAAACAGATACACTCGTGGCTCCTGTATATGTTTTGATGAAGTCCTTGGGTGAGTCCCCACCAAAGGCCATCAATGTATGGATTTTGAACATAACTGAGAATCGGTGTCTTGTTCCTTTTATCCTCACCATTTTCTGAAACCGGGTCAGTTTCAAAGGAGAGAAGAGGCTCGTTCAGCCATGATCGTTACGTTTGAATGAACCACGTGTGTGGGGTGGTCCAGATGTGAGCGCTGTGAGCTGTGAGGCTGCTTTCCTTTGATGCCGAACTCAGCTTTCCCAGCCTCCCCCAAACATATCTTCCCGTTTCCTGTGGGATTACAGTATATACTTGTCTAATGATTGCTAAAGTAATGTAGGAACAAATGTGAATCTGGTTTGCATGCTTCCTTTCCTTCAGCAGGAATAAAGGGGGGCCGGCCTCTGGAGTCCCGAAAATGCCGCCCTGAACCTGTTAGTTGAGACTGGCAGCAGAGCTCTCCATGGAAACCTTTACAGAGAGGGCCATGGGGGAGCTGATGGGAGAGGCCCCTTCTGGTGCTCCCAGTGGAGGAGGAGCGGTCAGTCAGATCATCCTTTCAGAGTTCCCCAGACCGCCATCTCTGTTGGCAACATGTCATCTTGTGCATTTGGATTATTTTCACCAAGCGCGTAACAGCTGTAAACTGGAAGATACTAAAATATTTTTAACAATTAAAGGTATTTCTCTTTCTTAACACATATGTTCTCATCAGGGATTTGTCCGTTGTTGACAGGATGCCCTCTACACAAGTGCATGTATCCAAAGCTTTTCTTAATGTCCATTTCAGCCCTGTCTGTCAGGGTGGAATGTGATTTGGAGATCTTTACCCAGCTTGAAATTTATCTAATATTGCTTGCTCTAGATTTGATGGCTTCTTTTTTTTTTAATTTTTATTTTTTATTAACAGGCTATGACTAGTTTGTTTTCTTGCTGCCCACAAGCACTTTCCTCAGCCATATAAACTACCTTTTTTCTAATGCCTTGCCCACAGTCTTTGATTATTTGGGAATTACCTTATTATTTATTGTACCTCTGCAGGGACGGTGGGTCAGTTCCTGCCGCATTCCCATGACACCCAGTTCTGGTAACTGTATCTCCTTATCGATTGTTAAGTTGGGGATTGAATGAGTTGGAGAGTTAATGATCTAGTTATCTGCTCTGTAACTAGTAGTCGAAAAGGCTGGGCTTGAATCTGCTAGTCCATATTATTTAAGCTACTGGTTCAGCAGCCAGGAATGCTTGTTAAAAGCACAGATTCCTAGTTCCGTTGTGGAGATTCTCATTCAGTGTGTCTTGATTTAGACTCTAGGAGTCTGCCATTCGTAGAAGTCCCATGGAAGATTCTGGTGCAAGCACATCAAATGTACACCTGGTGTAATGATTGCGGTTTTTAACAGTAGCATTTTTCATCTCTTTTGATGTCTCAGATAATTCTGGAATGCTTTAGATTGTCGTCTGAGGTCTATCTGCGCACACTAGGCTGCACTGGAGAAGGAACATCAGCCAGGCTGGCTGCCAGAGACCTGGGTCTAGCTTCTCTCGTGACCTTTCATCAAGTCACGGTTGTTAGCTCTGTCTAGGTTTCCATCTCATTCATAAATCGAGGGCACCAGGTACTTTCCAGATTCTTGACATTCTTTCATTTGAAGGGTTTTGCCCACCTAGGAGTTGTACTCCTCATTGCAGCTCATGGATGGCTCTTGCTTCTTCTAGTTAACGGGGCGCCTGGCGGCTCAGCGAACATTAGTCAGCGCTTCGGGTCACTGGTAGCTGTTCGCAGATCCAGGATGTCTTCTATTCCTTTCTCCTGCCACTACTGACCTCCCAGAACAGATGGAAGTAAATTATTCCCCTTGGAACAAGTGCTCACATTGGGCTTCTCTTAAAATTCAGGTTGTGATTCTGACCCTTTCCATGTCCAGCCTTGGCAGTTTTCACCCACTGGGCTCTTTTTGCGGGCTAGGGAACTTTTGTGCCTCTGGGCACAAGATGTGGCTGATGTTGTAGTCTAGGGAATCGGGCTTGGAATGCCTCACCTCCCTCCTCCCCAACAAACCTTTTGCTTCCAGGAACTTACTGCCTCTTTTCCAGGAGTTGCTGGCTGAGGCCAGGGGCAGAACAAAGTATACCTTTAAGTCTCTGGTTCTCTGTCTCTCTGGTTGCATCAAGTGGTGAGGGGTGCTTTTAAAGTTGTGCATGTGCTTGTCACCCAACCCTGCCTGGTCCCCTTGACTCAGGCTCCCTGGGTTGGGATTGGACATGTGTGTTTTTTAAAGGCTTGACTTGAAATGCTCCTTTGGAAAGTCGCCTTCTCTTCCTCTGGATTGGGTTCATGCACTTTTTTTTCTGTAATTATTTTTGTTAAGACAGTTGTGAGTAAGTGGGGAGTTGTCATCAGAATACAGTAAAGTGTGACCTGCGTCTATTGAGAAAATTAAGCTGCTTCGAGACCTAGGTGGCCCACCGAGGCTGAAGGCTTAACACTCCAGCACACAGCGGAGGCACAGGAACCATCACTGTATCCTAGTTCTGGTCTCCTTTGGGCTGATGGTTCTTCTTTCATCGATGCGTTAGGGTGGGAAAGTCTACTTTCACATGATTACTCATTTGTCCTTTTTTCAGTGTAATTCAACAAAGAATATTGGTAAGCATTGTTCTAGATGCTGAACATAGAGTAGTGATCAAAACAAACAAAACTGCTATCTTCTTGAATCTTTCTCTTCATCTCTATCTATCTATCTATATGGATATATGTATATACACGTTTATATATGGGATTTTAACATGATGGAACTAAATGGTTGCATTATAGCATTATGAAACGTCATTTTAGGGCAATTCTTCAGGACCATCCCATGTATTGCTATGATGACAAATAGAACTGGAAAATTGAGTCAAGTGTGTGAAACTCGGATTAAATTCAAAATGTTAAGACCAGAGACTGTGGCTTGCCCTACATGTAGTTCATGGGTGTTCAGGTATATACATTCTATAGGCAAAAAAAAGAATTGCATGGGTTCCAAAAAAATGTAGGCAAGGTCACTAGCAACATTAGAGTTTATCCTCTGATTTTGAGAATCAGAGAGCTCTTATTTGTTATAAATCTTTCTTTGACTCTGTGTTTTTAACTCCTGTGCAGACTCAGGTACTTTGGGGGCCCTGGAGTTCACAGAAATTTATCTGTCTCTTTCACTTGACCGGTGAAAGCCTTAATTTGAGGTGAATGTTTCAGGTGTCAGGGGTGCTTCTTCATAAATTACTACAAATTTCTGTACATGCCTTGAATGGGTTAATATACCTTCCCAAGGGTCTACTCTGGTAGCGGATATTTTACTGCTATGTTGTCTTCTGTGTTTCAGTCTGCTTTCAAGGAATTTAAATAGTACACTGTCCAAATCTTTTAGCATGCCTGTTTTAAAAGTGCTTTTGTAAAAAGGAAAATGGGGTGGGATTGGGGAAGGAGTTGTTTTTCTTTTCCTTTTTTAAACCATATCATCCTCGGATTCTGAATGCAGGCTTAAAAAAAAAAATGTTGGACTGCAAAGAAAATCAGTAAAAGAAAAACACATCGCATAGAGATTTCAGGATATCAAGGGAACATGTAAAAGAAACCAAGGGCCTGGCTCAAGTTGGTATTTATGAGTTAACCTATGTAGAAGAGAAGTAGATAGTGAGTAAGGGAGGCAATAAAAAGATATTCTGGAAATAATTATTAATGCTAAAATTCCTGTGTCTGATTTTAGAATGCCTATGTTTGGAATTTCAAATGCGTGATGAAAATGTGTATTTCAGGTTTGTGGGGAAAAACAGCGCTTTGAGAAGTTGATGGAACATTTCAGGAATGAAGACAATAACATAGATTTTATGGTGAGTTATTCCAGTACTACATTTCATTCAAGGGAAACTCTGTTTCTGTACTTTTTCCTAAATCCATTTATATTTATATATTATGCATATGTGTGTATGTATGTGATTATAAATGTTACAAAGGACAGAATATTGAGTATACAGTATGCTGCAGATACAGTCTAGAGTGTTCCTCACACTCAGTATTTTCCCCTTACAGGGGAAATTGGTGTGTATTTCCAGTTTTATCCCTCATGTTCATGCTTATAGTCCTAATTGTTTGTAGCAAATAAAGCGTGGAGCCATGCGTTTGGAGAAAGGACGTTAACTCCTAGTACAAATTCCTGCAATTTGCAGTTTTAGCTGTCAGTAAAGAAAGTAGAAACCAGGGGCACCTGGGTGGCTCAGTTGGTTGAGCGACTGCCTTCTGCTCAGGTCATGATCCCGGAGACCTGGGATCAAGTCCCACATCCGGCTCCCTGCTCGGCGGGAAGCCTGCTTCTCCCTCTCTCTCTCTCTCCCCCTGCTTGTGTTCCCTCTCTGGCTGTGTTTCTCTCTGTCAAATAAATAAAATCTTAAAAAAAAAAAAAAAAAAGAATCTTGACCATTTTATCTTTCACACACCCCAGCCAGTGGCTTTCTCCAGACTATATTCTCAAAGACTAAAAGTGCACTGGTTTCTAGAATTGACTGTGTGCATCCCCCAAATTACTATACAGCAGTGATTTCCGCCCCAGCCCCACCCCCTCGATCTCGTTCCCACTCTGCAGCTGTGAGCGCATCAATATCCTGCAGAGCTCTTTAGTACGATGTTTGCGTGCAAGAGCGTGCAGCTCAACAGCAGTACTGTCATCTCCAGGGACGAACAGCCAAAGGAGTTTGAGCACTGCTGAACCATAGACTTAAATCTTAATCTTGGGGTGAAGATGGAAATCTAGCCTAGAGAATTTCTGAGACACACTACCCACGAGCACACCCAGATCCTCAGGTTTTCTCTGACCTGATCCAGTGGACCCAGGCAACCTCTGAGCCTAGGCGATCTCGTGGGGGCTTCATCTGTGAGCTCACCTCCAGCTTGGAGCAGGTACCGGCTCAGTTCTTACGTTGTCCAGTCTGCTCAAACCCGCACCTAGGGGGCCAGGCACAGTTTTCATTCAAACTGCGTCAGTGGCTATAACCCATGAAACACAGTTTTGCTAATTTCTAACCCTTTACGTCAGAATTTTTTCTGGGTCCTTTAATTTTATATGCATCCTAGCCCTCGCCCCCTTCCAAATTCCGTGAGAATGATGCAGTCCTTTATAGAGAAATGTTTCTGTTCCATCAAAGCCTGCTATTTGCTGTTTAAAAAAAAAAAAAAAAAAGGCAAACAGTGTGAAACAAGGAGTACTTTCACGTTGACTTTTTAATTTTGTTGTTAGGAATTTCTGAAGTGTTGAAGGCCCATGTTGACATGAATGATAAGTACGTGAAGAAGCCCTGTGTGGCTCACTTTACTGGTTTCTTTCCTCTGCCTTCAGAGGGGTAACTTCTTTGTCCCTGAAAGCTGAGGTTGCAAACTGGAGGCTCCCACACTGAAACCAATCTACAGACTTGTGAGTTGAGTCTGACAGTGATGTCCTTTTGTAAAAAATTTGGAAATGGCACATAAAATACAGATTTCTGTGTTTTTTGTTTTTTGTTTTTAAAAACTAAAAATTTCAGTTAACACGAGACCCCTGGGCTTGCAGAATATCAGCTGCTGGAGCTAAGTTGCTCCTGTTTTTAGTCTGCAGATCCTCTTTCCAGTTTGCTGTGGTCTCCACCATTCCTTGCTGTGTGTCTTACACGTGGCCCACTTTAGTCATTATTATACCGCAGGGAACTCCCTGCCACTGGAGTCTCTGCTGATTGTAATGATATAATCAAGTCCTTTAAAATGCCTGAACTGTTTACAAAGGAGAGGCTGTTTCTTGCCATTTATTTATACGTCCATGCAGTGAGGAAGCTGATTTAGGAGCTGCTAGTACATAGGTACTGTGCTGGATTCCTCTGTTGCTTAGCAGAGAGTTGCCTCTCAGGCCTATTTTAAAACTCAACAGAGGGGCGCCTGGGTGGCTCAGTTGGTTAAGTGACTGCTTTCGGCTCAGGTCATGATCCTGGAGACCCGGGATCGAGCCCCACATCAGGCTCCCTGCTCCACAGGAGGCCTGCTTCTCCCTCTCTCAGTCCCTCTGCTTCTGTTCCCTCTCTAGCTGTTTTTCTTTCTGTCAAATGAATAAATAAAATCTTTAAAAAAAATAAAAAATAATAAAAAATAAAACTCAACAGATATTCAGAAGACAAATGGGCAGATGCCAGAATTGAACCATATATTCCTCCAGAAAATGAGGCTTTTCTTAAACTGTCCTCGGGAATGCAGTTAAGTTGTACAACATCCCGAACAACTTATTCCTCATAAAATATAAATTTTTCTAAGATAGATTAAGACTTTTTTCTGTATTTTGCTGTGGACAAAAGCAACAACAACAACAAAAATCTGATGAAATCTTTAGCTCATTTAACCACAGAATATGAGTCATTTTTCAGTAAATTGCAAAAGATTCTCCTTGTTAACCTAGAGAGCTGACCTATCTTCCAGATCTCCGATGTGTGATTTACACTCGGAGAATCTAACTCGATAGAAGCAATTAAAAAAAAAAAATAAAGATAAAAGAAACTGGGTTTGGAAGAGAAAGGAAGAAGACAGCTTTCGGGGTAAATGTAAATCTGTACCCTCACTCATTTACTTCCTTGTGGAGATTGTGTTTACCCATACCAGGAAAACACGAGTGAGATACTTTCACCATAAATGTCACTGTTAAGAGCAAAATAGGGGCCCCTGGCTGGCTTAGTTGGTAGAACATTCAACTCTTGATCTTGGGGTTGTAAGTTTGAGCCCCACGCTGAGGGTAGAGATTACTTAAAAAAAAAAAAAAAAAAAAAAAAAGGGCAGAACAGATCTATTGAACTTTGTTTTGTTCTTTTACCAAACCAGGAACTAGTTTTCTGTGGCAGATCTCAGGGCCACTGATGCAGCTGTGGAGAGAAAGCAGTACTAAATTCAAGGCTTTTGTGGAATAGAAACCAGTCGATTGTTTAAAATGGAAAGTTGGGTCAGAGATCCTATTATGATCTCGTTGGTATAGTGGGGCCCAGGGTGAAATTTTAGAAGTGATTAGCCTGTGGTACGATGGTAGGTGACTTTCTTAATGTTCCTTTTTATAAGATTGTTCACATTTTCTATGCTATATCTGTAAAATTACACAGTTTGTTCTATATACCCATAAGACTTTTTAAAAAGTTTTACCGAGTGGTGATGAACAAGACATCTAACTTACCCACTGAAAGGGGACAGTTCAGCATATTTTTTGCATATTTGCAGGGTCATGCAGCTATCACTGTGATCTAAGTTAGAACCTTTTTTACCCCGGAAGGAACCGGATTGGTCGTCGTTGCCTGTTTTCCCATCCCCAGTCCTCAGCAGGTTCTGACCTTCTGTTTCCACACATGTCCCTGTTCTGGATATTTGATATGAATGGCACCATAACACATATGGTCCGTTAGGATGACTTATTTCATGTAGCATAATGCTTCAGGTTCATCCACACTCTTAACATGCAGCAGTCCTTCATCCCTTTTTATCATCACCTAGTTTCCGTCGCACAGATATAGCGCGTTATTTGAATCCATCGGTTGATGGACGTTGATGATTCTTTTGCCCCACGTTCTGACGGTGAATATTGCTTTTGTGAACATTTGTATGTGAGTTTCTTTACGGGCATGCTTTTTCATTTCCCATGGGCATATACTGAGGAACAGGATGGCTGGGTCCCATGGGAACTCTGTTTTTAACACTTTGTGGACCTGCCTAACTTTTCGAAGCGGCTGTGCTGGTGGATGTCCGAAGTGGACACGGTTCTCCTTTGTCCCCCTCCTTGCCGCGCTTGCATTTTGATTAGAGTCGTCCTAGTGGATGAGGAATGGCCTCTTACTGTGGCGTCTCTATGACGTTTGAATTAAAAAAAATGGTACAATGTTTTTAAAGACCCAGCAAAATGAAGAAGAAGAGGTGGGTAAGTGCATTCAGATGTGTGACCCTGAAAGCATCACCCGCCGTTAAACCAAGAAGACCTGTTGGAGCCAGGTAACCCATTGGCAATTTCATTGCAGGTGGCCTCGATGCAGTTTATTAATATCGTAGTCCATTCGGTAGAAGACATGAATTTCAGAGTGCACCTCCAGTATGAATTTACCAAGCTAGGCCTGGATGAATACTTGGATGTAAGTAGAGCTGTGACCTTTGGGTCCAGTGTAAGACTTGATTTATTTGCCTGTCTTCAAAGATATGCTTCCGCCATGACTAACGGATTCTTGAAGCTATATGTGGTCGGGTCCTGTAGCTCTGGCGAAAGGGAACCTAGCCGAGTGATGCAATCGGCTGGAGAAACTGGATTCTTGCAGACCTCCTGGGACCCTGGGCTGTGTTCTGCCAGTGGCCTTTTAGTCCTGGCGCTGGACAACCCTTGCTGCAGCTTTCCTCCCCCTTGAGCTCTGTCTGGGGCAAGTCTGCTCGCATCCTTTGGGCTCTTGGGCAATCCACGTTCCAGTTTACTGTGGGGACCCCATCAAACTGAGACTGCTAAAGAGTGATGAATAAATGCTTAGAGCATAAAAAAAAAAAATGAGGAAATGGACACTAGCGACGTCTTCATGTAGCGGTTACATTCTGTTTAATGCCTTTGTGGTTTTGGCCACGTCTAAGTTCCTGGGAGAAGGAGGTCTAACATTTCTCTTTCTCTGGCTCCCTTGCAGAAGTGCTCAGCCAGTTCCCTGTAGTTCTTCACTTAGGAAATAGCAAGTTGATGTGAGAATCGTGAATGGACTTGAGGAGCCATGGGTGCACAGGTGCCCCCATGTCCTCTGATTCTTGAGCGGTTTTATTTTCCCTTCTGTATGGCAGTGGTCCACTTGAATTTGAAAGGCCACTTGCCAGAGGCCAAGAATTGTTAACCTCAAATTCCAGTCTGTTTCTAGCCATGATGAAGATAGAAGTGCATCCCTTGGACCTCTCTAGAGTTCAGCTGCCTATCTGGGGGGGGGGGGGCGCGGCGGGGAGCCTGGGAATTATAGCGCATCGTGAAGCAAAGTCATAGCATCGGTTACTCTCTGAGCTCGTGGCCCGGCTCATGCACCGGCTGGGCTGCCCTCACAGACACTCATGTTGTCTAAGCACTGTACTCAGGTAGAGTCATGATGGGTTTCCATTAAAGAGTTGTTTGAATTGTTTTCTCACTTAAAGAATCACTAATACCTTTGACACAATATGGCATTAAAAGGTTTTCCTTGCTCTGAGATAAAGGTTTCTCTCTCCGCTTTCCCCACCTGCTCTGAGTATGGCAGGATTTGAGTGCACGTTGGGTGTGTCAGTCGCTGACAGCATTGTGGGTTCAGTTCGGTGATGGTCAAGCAGAGGTGCCTCGGGCTCCAGGCTGCGATGGCCAGAGGAACACATCAGGTAGTGGTCGTCACCTGTTGTGTACTTGTTGAGAAAACCCACGTAGCTGCTACTTTATTTTCCTTTCTAGGCTTTGCCCTTATTTAGATGTCTTTTTTAGCTTGTACTCCTAAACTAAGATGGAACGTACTCTCTTTAGGACAAGCTAAGGTATGGAGTTCCAGGTTAGACCTAAGAGCAAATCCATCATCCTGAGAATCTGTGTTGAGCATAATACCTCTGGAAATTTAAAACATTTTTTCTAAAATTCTGTGCTTCTCTAACTTCTTGGTCTGTTGGTTCTGGACCCTATAGAGTGGCTAGAAGATTAGCATTATAAGCATATAATATATAAATGCTTCACTGGTTTACAAAAACCCAACCTTGTGAGTAGCCATTGCTTTGTTCAATACATGTTTATTGGTATCTTCCATTGGCCAGGATTATTCTAGCTACTTCCCCAGGGGAAGTCAGGACTTATGTTATTTGTAAGGAAGACTCACAGATTTTCTTGATCTCTAATTTCACCTTAAAGCTGCTTGGCTTCCATTGGGATGCCTGGGCCTGTAATGCAGGGAGTGAAGGAAAGCTTCCTGATCTGTGCTTTGGGGAGCCCTGAATGCCTTATGCTGGGCCAGTATCTTGGGGAAGTTACCACGGAGTGTGTGTTCTAGCAACTTACTAATAAAACCCAGGGCTGGTATACTCTATCTGTCTTCCCCACCTCCTGCCTAACCCTCTTCCTCAGTGGAAGAATCTTCTCGAGGCAGGCACATTACACTGACTCTAACCTCATCTGCACACAGATGCCTCTCAAACCTGGGACCGTTGTTGTCTTCCGAAGCTGCTTTTTAATTTTTCTGTTGTCTGATTTTATCTGTATCAAAATGTTTTGGTTTGGAATATGCGGATATGGAGAATATATCTGTAGGAAGGGTTAGGGAGGAAATGTGTGTATATTTGGGAGAGGGTATTCACCAGGAAGTAATCTGATGGTAGCTTCTTAGACAAGCACTCGAACACTCCGTGATTCTCTTGAGGAAGTGGAGACATCAAACCCTCTCTTGGAAAAGACTGGAGTCTTTGGACCAAACAAAAACATGTAGTAGGCTGTCGTACCATTCTGTTCTCTTTCCACGGCTGTGCTAATGCCGCCTTCTCTCGTGTTTTGGTTTTCAGAAACTGAAGCACACAGAGAGCGACAAGCTGCAGGTGCAGATCCAAGCTTACCTGGACAACGTGTTCGACGTGGGAGCTCTGCTGGAAGACGCTGAGACCAAGAATGCGGCCTTGGAGAGGGTGGAGGAGCTGGAAGAAAACATTTCTCATGTAACTACCTCTCGGAAAAGGAGACACACACACACACACTTAGCTGTTAGGGCGGTGGGTGAAAGGAGTTGGCGTGGAGGGAGGAGAGGCATGGAGAGCTGGCAAAAAGCCACTCGAGGTTCTTTGAAAGAAAGCAAGTTTTTACTTAAAACCAAGGGGGAATCCATTGCCCTGCCTCAGTTCCTCTGCTTGGTTCCCGCTGAGCCCAGGTGTCCTGGCCATCTTCGTTACACACAAGCACCCAACAGTGAGCTGATTGGAGCCATGTAGGGGGAAATGTCACTCGAATATGAGAATTTGGGCTGAGATGGAGTCTTCTTCTACTTCTGTTCTTCTGGATAGAAGTCATTTTCTACCACATGTGCTCCTATAGGCCCCTGGAAGTTGGATTCTAGCAACTAACAGAAGCCCCAGGGCTACTAGACTGTGACTTGTGTCTTGCCTGCCTCCCACTTACCCGTCTCCCTCAGTGCAGGTACGGTGGCTGCCGAGGCAAGATACTGCCCACTTCGGCCTCTGTCGGAGTTTACTTTGATGTGTCGATAAGTTCTGTTTCACTCAGAGTCTTGTGACTATCAGTCATGCTCCACCCAGTGTGTCCACACAGGCCGGTGGATGGGGTGATCTTGTGTCCATAATGCATGTCTACACAGTCCTCCCAAATGATTAGCCAATTTCTAAAAAGATTCTTTTCAACAATAGGCATTTTCAAGGAAATTCGTAGGCATTCCCTTATATCCTCTTCTTTGAGGAGTGTCTTCTCAGTGTCACATCAGCTCCATTTTGGGGCAGAGGCTCATTTTTCTTTGAGGGTTTTTTCTTGCCACAGACAAAGTTGACTCTGAGTCTGAAGGCCTTCAGAAGCTGTTCATGTGTTCGTCCATTAAGCAGGTATTTGAATATTGTTGGAATGAAGAGAAAAATGGTGCTTCTTAAAGACCCAAGTATTGCGAGGACCAAATTCTTTTGTTGAATTCTGCTTGACAGTGTCCTTGGTTGTAAGTGAATGGTCTCTTTTTGGAGCAGTATTATTTCCCCCCATTTGAATAGTCCATTTATTTCCTCCACATTTCTTACTTGAGAGTATCGGACGTGCCTGATGTCCTTCACCTTTGTCCCTCACTCTGAAAATGGGCATCTTCTTGGCTGTGGTTGAGCCAAGTCGGTGAGCTGAACCTTCCCCCCACCGTTGTGAGCGTTGCGGTGACGTGCCTGGCATTCCCGTTCAGGAAGGGCACGTACCGGCCCCGCGTTTCTTACCCTCGGAGATTTGACTTGTATTCTGAACCTGATCAGCGTTTTCATCTCCTCACTTCTGCCTCAGCTGGCCTCCCTGGTTTTCTTTACTTGTGATCTCTTCTTTCCTTGTGATCGTTGCCCGTGAAATCCGAGGTTGCTCACTTTCAGACCTGGTGGGAAAACGAAGCTGTTTAACCCGTGGTTCACCCTGTCCCCGCGGGAAGCCTCAGCCAGCACCACGTGACCACAGCCACAGAGCACTCTTGCAGCAGGCCAGCTATTTATTTGAACTGCCCCTCCAAATGACTTTTATTATTTGGGTAGTTTGGATCAAAACCAGCAGTATGTTTTCTCACCTGGTTTTCCATAATAACAGAACCAGGTTTTGTGGACCGATGGTTTTCCAGAAGCTTTTGCCTAACGGCCTTTGCGTTGGGCAGAATAGGTGAACTTCCCTTCTTGCCTTACCCACTGTCCCCCACCCCTTGCCAGCTCCTGCAGAAATGGAGGGAGATGCCCTGTCTGGGTCGAAACACCAAGGAGCTGATGTATGGGTTTTATTAAGGATCATTGTGGATTATTCATTCCTATTAGAAACAAATACGTATTCAGAATCCGATTATAAATATCAACGTTTCCAGAAAACAGCTTGGGGAACACAGGCAGGACTCTGACAGGCCCCGAATGATTTTTGAGCTCCACTTTCTCTAAGAACTGAGGACCTGAGCAAAATGGTTGTGTGTTGTGACATGGGTTCCCCTTTAAAACTTTACAGTTGTCTGAGAAACTGCAAGACACGGAGAATGAAGCCATGTCCAAGATCGTGGAACTGGAAAAGCAGCTCATGCAGAGGAACAAGGAGCTGGATGTCGTTCGAGTAAGTGTGCTGATGACAGCTGGCCCGGATGGGCGTTGCAGGGAAGGTGAACCACGCCGGCGTTAGTCCTGGTAGAACGCGGAAGTACGTTCATGTCAGAGGAATGCACTGATGCAGCGTGTTTATTGGAACTGTTTCAGAGGGGATACTCAGATGAAAGGTACACATAGTTAGGGTATGTAGGAACACGTGTGTGCAATCAAATGTAGGGGATTCAGTCCTTATCACAGATTGTGAAAGTAACAATATTTTCCCCTCTGGACGAGTCTGAGTTGATTCAGTGCATCACCCATTTGCTTGGAAATAAAAACACAGCACAGTTTTAATTCATGCCGTTTATTTATTTTTAGTGGGACTTGAACTTCTTTGTATTTTTTTTTGCTTTGCTTCTACTTGAAACCAGATTTGATGGTTGCCGTGGAAATGGTGAAATCAACACAGGCGAGACCTAATGGCATTCACCAAAAAAATTTAAAAAAAAAAAAGGCAAAGCAAAACCAATCCATTTCATTATCAGATAATCCCAGCTATTTTATTTTTACCTTACGTGTCAGGTATTTATGGAGTGCTATCCGTGTGCTTAGAACTGTCCAGAACGTAAAATCACCAAAATATTCCTGGATGGCTTTCAGGCACATGGCTTGCCTTCACACCATCGCTGATGAAATGGCACATTTTATGCGATGCTTATCATGTGTGTGTTGCTTGATATTCTGACATGTCCTGCAGTTAACTCTAAGGAATTTATTTTTTGGCACGCCATCGAGACAAAGTTGTAGCATATGGACTCAATTCAAGCAGACTCTCAGATTATTAATAATAGACAGGGTGTGAAGAATGTTTCCCTGCCTGCTGGAGGTTTGTGGGAAGAGATCGCATGTACAGGACCCAGCAAGCAGTTCCATAAAATCCTTATACTGTTACCTTGGTGGGCCCCCAATAAAAGGAACAGGGATGGCCTTTAAATTGAAAATTGTAACTTTTTTGTTTTCCGCTAAAAACCCAGACAGAGCTAAGTAATCAGTAGAGGGAAGCATTGGCCTGCTCTGTTAACTGCATACTAAAGGGAAACCATTGCAAGGGTTGTTGTCCTAAGCTTGGTCAAGGGGGCCTTGTGAAGGCCAGAGAAACCCATTCAAGAACAATCAGCCCCTGCTTATTCATGAGTAGATTATTCTGTGCTTTGCAGATTTTTAATCCCAGTCTGACTTCTGTCCAAATCTGACTTAGGGCCCTTTGTCCTACTGTTAGCTGATACATGTCTCAGAGTTACAAATGAATTTTAAAATAAATAAAAGGAAAACATGCTCCCCCACCCGAATACCCAGAATCAGCTTATAAAATAGTTTTTGGGTCATCTCTGCATTGTTTCTCTCCACCTGCAGGGAAAACTGAGTTAGCTGCACTTCTTAATGGAAAGAACTATATTGACAATAACAATTGCTAGAATATATTGCATGCATTACCAATGAGCAATTGATAATGAATGGGACTTTATAGGATCTGGCTGAGTTCTATAGCATTCCTATGAGTATATGAGTATCTCTTTTCTGTTTTTCTTTTCTTTTCTCTTTTCTTTTTTCTCTTTCTCCATTTCTTTTCTTTGCTTTCCTTTCCTTTTCATTTCATTTTCTTGATCCTCAATTTGCCAATCTGATGGTAATAGGTATGACTGTCATGTGAACATAAGCTGTTGACTGTGGACTCTTTTGCAGGAAATCTACAAAGATGCAAATACCCAGGTTCACACTTTAAGGAAAATGGTCAAAGAAAAAGAGGAAGCCATTCAAAGACAGTCTACCCTGGAAAAAAAGATTCATGAACTGGAGAAACAAGGGACCATTAAAATTCAGAAGAAAGGGGATGGGGACATCGCCATACTGCCAGTCATGGCTTCTGGCGCATTGTCCGCGGGGTCAGAAGTGGCAGCGGGTAACCTTATGGGACCAGTAACGGGGATCGCCTCTTCGGGATCCTTGCCCCCGCCTCCCCCCCCACTACCTCCATCACCAGACACACCTGAAGCAGGTAAGAAGCCTCGGTGGGAGAACTGAGAGAGTATTGGGATATTTGTATTTCTTCTTTTATCCACTGTACATTTATGTCCTTTGCCTGCTTTTGTTGGCCAGTTCTTTTTCTGATTTTAAAACTTTTGACATTTTGAAATTAAGCTTCTGAAGCTGAAGCTTTCACATAAATTGCAGTATTTCTTTATTTGCTAGTGAGATTGTATCATTTTTGAAAAAAATTCCCATGTCCTTTTCAGTGTTTTGTTTTTGGATACCTTCTATGCACTTGCCATCCTGCAGGTGAAACCTTTCCTGTTTTCAAATGCAATTTGTTTCTTCTTTTTTGCTAGTGCAAAATGGTCCAGTAACGCCACCCATGCCACCACCGCCCCCGCCCCCTCC
>PITA01017020.1:0-44621 GCA_004023965.1 Spilogale gracilis | reverse complement strand
GATGTGGACACCTGGTCCAGGGACAACTGCAGTTCCTTGTATTCAATATCCCTGAGAAGCGAGAGCAGGGCAAGTCATGTCAGGCTGCAGGGAAGGGCAACTTCCCCGACCCCACCCCCTGAGCGAGTGCATTCACAGACCGCCAGCACAGCGGTTCACTGAGGTTGGATGGGACAGGACTTGAGCAGAGGACAGCCCATCCTCATGATAAAAGCCCCCCCTGAAGGCTTGGGCAATGCTGAGTGAGGTCAGTGTTATCCAGCAGGAATAGGGGGATGTCCCTGTAGCTCTCTTCCATCCCGTAGCTCCCGAACAGGTTTCCCTGGGACACCGTGGGCCAGGAGGAAGTGTGTCAGGGCAGAAGGAAAGGGCGGAAGCACTACTCATCAGTTTGGGTATCTGGGACTCAGCTGTTTCTCTAGTTAGCACCCAGGGAGCCTTGAGTGGGGGACCATCAAGGGTCCGGGAGCCCGGCTGCCAGCCTTGCCCATTTCCACAGCAGGTGCCAGTTTCTGCCCTGAAGAGTTGACTCGGCATGGTCGTGTTCGTGGTTGGAGTGGGGGTGAGGAAGCTGCCCCACATACCAGCCCACACCTGTCTGCCTAGGAAGAATCATGAAGGGGCTAAAATGCTTTCTTCCCTACAGTTTTGCTAAACTCACATTCTAGTTCTAAAAACAAACAAAAGAAACAACCAAACAAACGAGAAACCAGAAAACCAAGGACCTGGCAATCTTTCTATGAAAGAATGGAGAGCCTAAATCCTTGCTGCTCTAGTGCACACTTGTGGACCTCGTTCAGGGTGGCACTGGGGGCTGCAAGGGTCTCAAGGTCAGGGCCAGAGCCGGGTGCAGGTGATTTCACATATAGTAGCCATGGTGGGTCCACAGAAATGCGTGTCCTGCTGTGCCTAATGGTCTTAAAAGTATTTGCAACTGAACTTGACCTTCTGGGATTCTAAAGCGGCCAATCATTCATCATCATCTGCGAAGGGGTATATAGAAAAAGGGCGGGGGGGGGGGGGATGTGAGATCTCTCCCGTCCCGCATGGCAGGAGCATGCAAGATGACCGTAACATTTGTGGGCACAAAGAGCGTAAATGCATATTCCTGGTCCAGGATGCACATCGCCTGTACGTTCTATGCAAGGTGGAGGGGGAGGGCATCTCCCACCTGCCCCCTGCCCCCCACACCCCTCAGCTGGTCTCCGTGATCTGATCTTCAGCTGGGCCTGTGGCAGCACTCCCTTTCTGGCGTGCCCCCCACTGCCCAGTGCCTGGCTCTCCATGCTGAGAACAGAAATAGTTCAGACCTTCCCAAATGAACAGATTTTTCAAATAAAAACAGAACAGGAGACAAATGAACAGTTTCGGAAAGAGAGAGGGAGAGAGAGAGAGATGGTGCTTGTGAGAGCAGGCTGATGAGGGGCAGGGGAGGAGGAGAGGAGCAAGGAAACAAATACGTGTGACTTACGTGAGGACATAATTGACACTCACGATGCAGTGCGGCCGGGACGAGCGGCTGTTGTGCACGACGGTGGCGTAGCTCTGCACCCACACCCAGCCGCCCGGCTTGGACAGCAGCCGGTAGTACTTCGTGGTGACCTGGCCCTTCACCAGCACTGCAAGCACAAGGCGACATGAATCTCGAGGGACAATTAGCACCCCAGCTTTGGGGACACCACCCCCCGGGATAACCTATGGCCCTGGTTCTGGACCTTTTGGAGGGCAAGGAAACTTCTGAGAACTTGACAAAGGAATGGACTTTTTCCACAGGAAGGTGCATGCTTACACACACACACACGCACACGCACACGCGCACGCACACACGCAAAGGCAAGATTTTTACCGACGGTTTCAAGGGGTCTGAGGAGCGATCTCTCGCCTCCCCTGTCAAATGTAACAGTCACTGATTTCATTGGGAAAAGCAATTACTCCCCATACAACATTTACACCGGGCAGAGTGATAAAATTGGTTCTGCTTTTCAGTTTCCCAGATGCCACGATTATGTTCTAATCCCCCAAACCCTTAGTCCCCAAAACCCTTAATAGGCACCAGGGGGAGGGGGTGATGTAGTTATTTAAACAAAATAATAAGCACATTTAACCAAGTGTCAAATTGTCGGTATTTGCTACTCTCCAGAACATGTGTGTACTCACAGTGAGACTGTTGTTCTGTTACCTTTTATATTTTCTTCCCATCAGCCCCATTTTTCCTTGGGCCTGTTAATTTCCTATATTGCATGTGTAGGAAAGAACTCTGCTTGGCTCGTTTCTGAACACTGGGCCTATGGGCCCATCTTCCATGCATGGGTGCAAACTCCAGACTGCTAAGCCACACTCACTTCCAAAGCCTCTGTAGTCATTTCCCTCAGGGCCTGGAGGGCACAGGCTAGAGGGGAAGGAAACTACCAGAAGCTTTGGGTGGGCAGTGGAAAGGAGAAAATCTCAGTCAGTCTTCTCCAGGGAGAGGGGGCAGCACAAACCTAAAATGCATCCCTGATGCCCAGGTGATAGCTGTAGGGCTTCTCAGAGCAGGCCTGGTGCCAGGGCCCTAACTAGCAGACACCTGAACAGGGATTTGGGGATGTAGCCAAATTCTCTGGCTGCACTAGTTGGCACTGAAGGAAACCCTTGATGGCTCACAGACACAGAAATTTAGCCCTCATCTTGTACCACAAAGCAGAGCCTCCTCACTGTCTGTCCAAACCCTCCAGGGAGTTCTCCACTGCCTTTTGTGGCTTCTTTTCATATTAAAGGTACCTCTTTATCATCCACTTTAACACCTGCAGTAAAGTATTCTGGTGCACTAGAAAAATTACTAGAAGTATGATAGTCAAAGCACTCTAAGCCTTAATATATAAAGAGCTCATACAGATCAATGAAAACATTAAGACCCTAAAAGTAATATGAGAAAAGGACCTGAATAAACAATTCATCAAAGAATAAATGACAAACAAATGTTCAATGTGTTTGCTTAATTCAAAGCTAGATACTATTCATTAAATCAGCAGACATTTAAAAAGAATCAAATATTATATGGTTCCATTTATGTGAAATGTCCAGAATATCCACATCTAGAGAGACCAAAAGTGGATAAGTAGTTGACAGGAGGTGGGGGATGAGGAGCACCAGGAGTGACTGCTGATAGGTACCAGGGTTCTTCTTGGGGTGAAGGAAATGTTCTGGAACTCTGTAAATGTGACAGTTGCATGACATTGTAAATATACGGTTAAATGATGAGTTTTATACTATGTAGATTGTATCTCGAAGAAAATAAGTGAAATAACAGGTGGTGTCAGCTAATGTATGGTAGGAGGCATTGTCATATGTTGATAGAAGCATGGATTGGTATGGTCCTTCTGGGAAGCAGTTTGATGGCTCATATCCGTTGACACACTGACTTCACTTCCAATAATTAATCGTGTTATAAGCAATCCTGCTTATAATTCTGGGAAAAAAAGGAGGGGAAGACCTGACTGCCCAAGAATTAGGGAAGATGGTAAATAAATTTTGGAGTACTATGCAGCTATTGGAATACTAATATAAATTTGTAGTATTATGCGGAACGTGCATGATATAAATGAAAAAAAGACACAGTCAAAACCACAGAAATACAAAGACCATATGAGACTTCTATGAACAATTACATGCCAACAAATTAAACAACTTAGAAGAAACAGATAATTTGCTAGAAACAAACAACCTATGAAGGTTAATGATGAAGAAATTGAAAATCTCTACAGGACTGATAACTAATAAGGAGACTGAATCAGTAATCCAAATCTCCCAACAAACAGTAGTCCAGGACCAGATGGCTTCACAGTTGAATTCACAAAATGTTGAAAGAAGAATCAATACCAATCCTTTTCAAACTCTTCAGAAAATCAGAGGAGGAGGGAACACTTCCAGACACATTTATGAGGTCAGCATGTCCCTGATACCAAAACCAGACAAGGATACCACAAAAAAGGGGAAATTACAGGCCAATATCTCTGATGAATATATGTGCAAAAATCCTCAATAAAGTATTAACAATCTAAATTCAACAATACTTTAAAAGGATCAAGCACCAAGATCAAAGCAATTTACTTCCAGGATACAAGGATGATTCAATATATGTAAATCAATCGGTAGGATACACCACATTAACAAGGTGAAGGATAAAAATAGACGTAGAAAAAGCATTTGACAAAATTCAATACCCATTTATGATTTAAAAAAAAGCATCTCAACAAAGTGGGGATATAAATGCCCACCATACATAATAAAGTCCATTTATGACAAGTCCACAGCTAACAACCACACTCAACAGGGGAAAGCTGAAAGCTTTTCCTCTGAGATAAGGAACAAGTCAAGGATGCCCACCCTCACCACTTTTTTTCAACATAGAATCAGAAGTGCTAGTGAGAGCACTTAGGTAAGAAAAAGAAGAAATAAAAGGCAACCCAACTGAAAAGGAAGAAGTAAAATTCCCACTATTTGCAGATGTGGGAAAATCCTAAAGACTCCATCAAAAAAACTTTTGGAACTGATGAATGAATGGAGTAAAGTTACAGGCTATAAAATCAACACACAAAAATCTGTTGAATGTCTATACATTAAAAATGAGCTATCAGAAAGAGAAATTAAGACAACAATCCCATTTATAAATTACCTCAAAAAGAATAAAATACCTAAGAATAAACTTAGCCAAGAACATGAAAGACCCTAAAAACTAAGACACTAATGAAAGAAACTGAAGGAGACAGAAATTGATGCAAAGATATCCCATGTTCATGGAGTGGAAGAATTCATATAAAATATCCATACTACCCAGAGCAATCTACAGAGTTAATGCAATCCCTATCAAAATTCCAATTTCATCCTTCAAAAAAAAAAACAAAACAAAACAGAAAAATCCCAAAATTTGTACGAACCCTCCCAAAATTCCTTAAAAGGTGAAAAGCAAAAATAACAAATGGTATTTCACAGCAATAAAAAGGTTCTGGGGGCGCCTGGGTGGCTCAGTTGGTTAAGCGACTGCCTTCGGCTCAGCTCATGATCCTGGAGACCCGGGATCAAGTCCCACATTGGGCTCCCTGCTCGGCGGGAGGCCTGCTTCTCCCTCTCTCACTCCCCCTGCTTGTGTTCCCTCTATGGCTGTGTTTCTCTCTGTGAAATAAATAAAATCTTAAAAAAAAAAAAAAGGTTCTGCACAGCAAAGGAAACCATCAACAACATGAAAAGACAACCTGCCAGACTGTAGAAAACATTTGCAAGTCATATATCTGATAAGGGGTCAATACCCAAAATATACAAAGAACTCCTACAACTCAGGAGCAAAAATAGATCAATAAATAAAACAGCCCAACTAAAAAATTTCCAAATTGACATTTTCCCAAAGAAGGCATACAGATGGGCAACAGGTACATGAGAAAGTTCATAACATCTCTAATCATCAGGGAAATGCAGATCAGAATCACATAGATATCATCTCACACCTGTTAGAATGACTACTACCAAAAAGACAAGATATGACAGGGGTTGCCAAGGATGTAGGGAAAAGGAAACCCCTGTGCCCTATCAGGAGGAATGTAAATTGGTGCAGCCTCTGTGGAGAACAGTAAGGCAGTTCCTCAGCAAATTTAAGGCAGAACTACAATGTGATCCAGAAATTTCACTTCTGGGTAATTTCTCAGAAGGAAACAAGGACACTAACTCAAAAAGATATCTGTGCCTGCGTGTTCATTGCAACATTATTTACCAAAGACAAAAAAATGAAAGCACCTTAAGTATCCATCCATGGATGAATGGATAAAGAAACTGTGGTGTATATGTGTACATACACAGAGAGAGAGGAATTCTGTTCAGCCATAAAAAAAAGAAGGAAATCCTGCCAACATGGGTGGACCTGGAAGGCATTATGCTCAGTGAGATGAGTCAAAAACAAATACCATGTCACCTCACTTACATGTGTAATCAAAAAAAAAAAAAAAAAAAAGTTCATAGATATAGAGAACAGATGGGTGGTGGCCAAAGGTGAGGGGTGGTAGGGGGGGTGAAAGAGGTACAAACTTCCAGTTATGAAATATTTATTTCACTCTTGGAGGGGTGCCTGGGTGGCTCAGTCAGTTAAGCATCTGACTTGAACTCAGGTCATGATCTCAGGGTCCTGGGATCAAGCCCCGAGTCAGGCTCCACACTCATGCTCTTGCTGTCTCTCTCTTAAATAATAAAATCTTAAAAAAAAAATAAGTAAGTAGGTCTGGAGATGTAATGTCCAGCATGGGGACTTTAGTTAATAACACTATTATATGTGGAAAGTTGTTAAGGGAGTAGATCTTAAAAGTTCTTAAGACAAGAAAAAATATTTATAACTGTATATTGTAATGGATGTTAACTAGACTCATTGTGGTCATGTGGCAACACATACAAATGTCATACACCTGAAACGAATATAATGTTACATGTCAATTATGTCTCATTAAAAAAAGAGACAAGATTCAGAAGGGAATAGAGTATAGGTAGGAAGATGTGCATACACACACACACGCATATACACCCTAGCTAACTGTGTGATCTCGGACAAGTTACTAACTCCCTGTGACTTAGTTTCCCCATTTTGTACAAGAGGATAATCATACTCCCTACCTCACCCAGCTGCCGGGGAGGATAAATAATCTGTGTGAAGCTTTAGAACAGTGGGGAAGAAACACAGCAAGGACTTGATACATATTAACTCTCATTATCGGACTGGTCAAATTACAAGTAAGTTTCATTTTCTTCCCCAGCTTTTCTTGATTTTCTACATTTCCAATGATAAGGTGGTATTCATTTTTTAATAAAAGTGAAGGATTATTTTTCCCATAACTAAGTCATTTTTGGGGGGTCAGCACCCATCAGGCCCCTTACTTAGCCACAGGACCACCATCCCACCCAGATGAGGGGAAGGGCTCTCTGGGACATTGCAGACTCGAGCTCTCTTTTTCCCAAGCTCAGCACGCACACCTGGGAGGGCTCACTTGGCAGGAGTGAGATTCCATGCCAAACAGCGCAGACAGAGGTAGTAGCAAAGAGCTATCTTTATAATGCTTCCCCTCTTGGGGTTTGCTTTTTAACAACGAAATCCACGATTTTTTTCTTTCTTCCTTTTTTTAAAGTTTTATTTATTTATTTGTTTGAAAGAGAGAGAGCATGAGAGGGCAGAGGTCAGAGGGAGAAGCAGACCCCTTGTGGAGCAGGAAGCCCAATGTAGGACTCGATCCCAGGACTCCAGAATCATGGACTGACCCGAAGGCAGTTGCCCAACCAACGGAGCCCCCCAGGCGCCCCAAATCCACGGTTTCTGTTTCCAGCTCAGGTTTGCACATATTGCCTCATTCCACCTCCCCCTCCACCACTGGGGGAAGCAGGCATCACCCAGAAAGTGGGGCCAATAAATCTTGAAGGTACAGCTGGGGGCCCCTGGCTGGCTGTCCCGATTCCCTTTTCTCAGAGTGACCCCAATGGGAGGAGGAGGCTGCAGCCTCCAAAAGGTTCTCTGCAGCTACGTGTGAAAGGAGAAGTGGAAGGAAGTTTAAGGGAGACTCAACCAATTTGCTTTTGGCCCCAAAAGAGATGTGATAAGATCCGACAAGGTTCCCACATGTGACTTTCCCAAGCGGTCATTCCTTCTTCAACAGAAATGCTTATGAAGCTCCTCTGTTGAAATCTGTTCCCAGTGGCATTGGTAGCGCCCCTGGCAATAAGACCATATGCTTTTCCTTTTTCCTATCTTGTACTTCATCTTCTCTCCCCACCCCTGCCTGAGAGAGTGAGTGAGCACGTGTGGTGGGGAAGGGCAGAGGGAGAAGGGGAAAGAATCCCAAGCACGCTCCTCACTGAGCGTGGACCCCAACATGGGGCTCTTTTCCACGACCCTGAGATCGGGACCTGTGCTGAATGTAAGAGTCGGACACTTAACCAACTGAGCCACCCAGGCGCTCCCATACTTCCCTTATTTCTTACAACATTCCTGAAATCTATCCATAACCATCAAAGCTGGATACAACAAAGCCAGTTTATCCCAAATATTTTATAATAGGATTCCAATGGCAGAAGTTGCAGAGACTTTATTTCTGACCCTCCATGCCTCTGCTGTGACAGGGCTTAGACACAGAGGACAAACAAACATAGACATATTTTTTTTTCTTCTCTGTGACCCATAGTGATACCAACCCACAAATCAATCCGAGTTAAAATCCTAGACGCTTAGTCACAACATTCCACAGTTTGCTCTAGCTCCCCCTCCAGTCTGTCATTCTTAATTGGCTGAAATGATTCCGGGGTGGAGGGCTATGAGGTAAGGCCCCACTTGGAGGTGATGGACCAGGGCAGACTGGAGATGACCCCTAAGCTGTAAGCTTTGGGAGCCGAGGCCTTGGTCCTGGAGGTTCCAGGCCATAGTGGCTCCAACACCACAGTCTAAGATGTTTCTGAAATCAGGGTGGCCCATGCTGGGACGGAGGCCAGTGGTCATGGTTTTCTGAGGCCACTTTGGGGTGGAAATTCTGGTTCCATGAATCTGTTATGCAGAAAAGCAGGTGGCCCGCCTCCTTCCTCCAGCATTCCTCTTGAGGGCATAACTGGGCCGATCAGCCTCTGGGAGGACGGTAAACTTTGGCCTGGAGTGCAATTTCTATTTCAGTTTTCAATTTTAAGAGGTGCAAAGGACACCAGAAATGCCTTTCTTGATTGAAGAGTGTTCCTGCAAAAAATACGTTCCATCTCCTGACCCCTGAACCCTATGCATGTGACCCTACTTGGGAAAAGGGTCTCTGCAGATGTAATTACGGATCTCAAGATGACATCATCCCAGAATAGGGTGGGCCCTACCATGAAACAAATGCCCCTCTAAAACACAAGAGAAGGGCGCCTGGGTGGCTCAGTGGGTTAAAGCCTCTGCCTTCAGCTCAGGTCATGATCTCAGGGTCCTGGGATCAAGGCCCACATCGGGCTCTCTGCTCAGCAGGGAGCCTGCTTCCTCCTCTCTCTCTGCCTGCCTCTCTGCCTACTTGTGATCTCTCTTTCTGTCAAATAAATAAATAAAATCTTTTAAAAAAGCATAAGAGAAGAAGACACGCATGGCACATGGCGGGGGGTTGGGGGAAGTGGCCAAGGCAGAGACAAGAGGGATGGGACCAGAGCTGAGGAATGCCATCAGGGAGCAGAAGCTGGAGGAGTCAGGAAGGATCCTACCTCGGGCCTCAATGTGAGTACATTTTCATCATGTTCAGCCCCACGAGTTTGTGGTATTTTCTTAGGGCAGCCCCAGGAAACAAAACCACCCTCCATGGGGAAAGTGCTTCTCCTGCTCTTATCCCCTCTGCTGGCTCATCCACAGGGGAATGTAGTCAGAGAGACTCAGAAAAACCCTGTGCTCCTCAAGGAAGTGTGCATGTTCCCCACACAGTGCCCTGCTCTACACTGGAGGTAGGATGAGTAGGACCACATGGAAGCACCTTCAGGAAGAATGTCCCCAAGGGCCACATGGTGGCACTGACCACAGAAGATGGGCGGAGCCTGACCCACTTGGCACCTCGAAGGTATAGTCTACACCTCTAGATGTCCAAAACTGCTTCTAGGGATCAGGACGACATGCCGATCGCGCTGTGCTTTCTAGAATTACCTACTTCTCCACTGCTCGTGGTTTCCCCTTAACACACGGGCTTCCCCACACACCTTCACCTGCAAGACAGAGACTCCCTTACCTCCAGACTCTGCTTGGAGGACAGTATCTGAAAAACGATCTGAGTATGAATTAAATGTGGCCGTCCATTTCCAGTCCAGAGGCAAGCTAGGCCAGCAGCAGACGCTAGTGTCACTTGAAATGCCATCATCACAGTAGATTAGAAACTCCTTTCAAGTTAGATTTCATTTGAAGACCTCTGTCTCCTGTCCCACAGAGTTTAGGCAAACTGGTGTCCCATGTACTACATAAGCTCATGGGTGGGCTCTGTTGGTGGCGCAATGCTTTTGCTACTCAGAGTGCCTTGGGGTGGTCATGTGTTAGCCACAGGCTGTACCCTTCCCTACTGCCTTGCAGTTACCTACTCGTACATGTCACATGCCTGGCCCCATAAACATTTGGGTTTGTGACCCTTGTGCACCATTTAAAGTATGTTCTCTATGGGTGTCTAGCAGCTGTCCTATCATTTGGTTATAGCAATTATTGCTTGAATCTGTAGACCACATATTCAGGCTTTGAAGCCTTTCTGCGATATTGAAATGTTGTGACAGTTGGACATGGCCTGTGTTCTCTGCGATCTGGGCCCACTCTGGAGAGGGGCCTAACTGGAGACCTAGGTGACATTCTCTAACCATCCTGATCAAAGAGCCTTGTGGAAATCCTAGTTCTTCCAAACCGCTGTGTCCACAAGAACTCTGCCCAGTGTCCCGCAACAGAAATCATCAAGTTCGTCGATATCAGTCCCTTCCCAAGCTGCGTACTGGCCTGAGACCACATGACTGTCAGGCCCCCGCCGGGGCCCACACTCAGGAGAGCCAACCTGGGATGGTGGGCGGGGAAAGGCTGGGGGAGGGCGGGGTGTTCAAATACATTCCCTAGAGGATCTGGGTTCATTTGTCCTTGCAGAAGTTTCTGGGGAAAGCCCTGGCCCAGTCTGACCGGCAGGGAGGGCCCAGGTCCACAGGGACGCAGACGCCCAGCTGCCAGGCCAGCCCCGTCTTGCTGACCTCTGGAACCCCGTGCTCCCCAAAGACTGCACTGCCCAGTCCCGCTTCTCCTCAGGAAGCTGACTTTCTGGAAGGTGTTGAATTCTCTTTCTTTCAGGGCTGTGCTTTCTTTGGACCCTGTGGATCCATGCTCTGGGTTAAGATAATATTTTGAACAATGTGTGAAAACCATTTGACTGACTGTGGCTCGCACAGCCACCACTGCCTTACATCCAATCCTGCTGCTGGCAGAGCCCTCCACCCCCATCTCCAGGGATCCCTGGGTTTTGGATGCCACTGTGGAGAAAATCTGGCCTTGGAAAAGCGGACAGTGACCTCCCTGGGTGTTGGCAGATGTTTCCTGTACTCAGTGACCTCATCAACCATGAAGACAGATGCGTCTGGATGTCTCCCTAGAAGAGGAGGCAGCACCCCCAAGCCCTGGGAGTCCTGAGGGTCTCCATAGTCCTGGCCACCGCCAGCTGCCTTCCATTGTGGGGGATGGAAAGGAAGTAGCAGAGGCCGCGCTGTGCGCTTGCACTCCTGGGGCAGCCACCAGGCCAGCTCCAGCGGGTACTGGCAGATCTGAGTCCCGGGTCGGCAGGGGCCACTGTGCAGAACCATATCCAGGTGAGGCCTGGAGGGCAGGAGGCTGCGGCCAGGCCCCCGAGCCCTGCCGTCAGTCACTGAAGCGCCACGGGTCAGGACTGCAAAGTCACATTTCCAAATGATGAATCCTGCCTTCTCAGACTTCTCACCTGTCCCCCGGAAGCTGCCCTGTCCCACTGGGCCTACTACTTGGGTAAGGACACAAAGTTCCTGTCATGGGCTGAACTGTGTTCTACCCAAATTCCTATGTTGAAGTCCCGTCCCGCAGTACCTCAGAATGTCACTGTATTTGGAGATAGGATATTTAGAGACGATATTGAAATAAAATGAAGTAACGAGGGGGACCCTAATCCAGGATGGCCAGTACCCTTATAATAAAAAGAGGTGAGGACACACATATACACAGAGGGATAATCACGTGAGGCCCCAGGAACAAGGCACGCACCTACAAGACAAGGACAGAGACCTCCAGAGAACCCAGCCCTGCCAACACCTTGACTTCAGATTCGAGGTTCCAGAACTGTAAGAAAACACATTTCTGTTGTTTAAACCTCTCAGCCTGGGACATTTTGTAATGGTGGCCCAAGCAGACCAATATAGTCCCCATAAGGATCTGAACAGCATGAAGGGAAGGTATTGTCCAAAGCAAGAACTTAGGGCCTGGGGTACGGCTGGAAGGAGCTGGACTGGAGGCATCATTCTGGAGGAGAGATGACAGCAGATGACGCCATGGGAGGAGTGAAAACAGGACTGGAAAGAGTGGGGTGGCGCTTGGCTTCCCCCCGCTCCCATGGGGCAGGAGTTTGGGTACAGACAACCCTCAAACTGACCAACTGGGACCCTGGGCAGTGGGGGCAGCAGGGCCCCTCAGAGAGAGGTGACCAATGCATGCAAGGACAAGACGACCACTGGGGTGGGAGGTGAGGAGCAGCTTGCGGAGGGAGCACCGGGTGGAGAACACCTGCACGAAGCCTGGAGATCAGTGAGGGAGGAAGCTGAGGAGACACGGCCCTCTGGACCTTTGTTCTGACTGATGCCTCCTCACGTCCCTCACCATGGAGCGCACCCAGCAACCTCCGAGATCTAAATGCTTCTCCTGAGGCCTTTCTCTGGCAGAGCCCACACTGACACATGTGGGGGAACAGGGGGGTTAACAGCCCCAAGAGGGGCAGTCAGCAGATGACTGGCAGGAACAGGAAATACCTCAGCTCACTCCCCTTGGGGAGTTCCAGTCAGACAAAGCCCTCTTGAGGCTCCTTCCCCTCCATGATTCATTTCTCTCTCCCCTGACTGTGTTTTAGTTGCTGTCTAAATAAGCTACTGTACCTGAACTCTAGGCTCAGGGTGGGTTCCTTGAGTTGCCTCCTCTGGCCCTAGTTCTGTGTGGGGGGAGGAGACTGGAGCCTCAAGTATCTCACAACGCAGAGATTCCAAAACTGCCCAAGTTCCACACCAATAAAGACCCAGCTTCCAAAAACCATGCTCTGCATGTTGAATATGTCCCCTTTCTTCATCTGAGAGTCGCAGCTTTGGAGGGGAAATGAACGGTTTTCCTGAGGGGGATGTCCAAAGATGGTTCCAATCCTAGAGCCAAGGTGTGAGCTCTGGAAGACTAATTCCTGGCCGTTTGTGGTAAGAGCCCCTGCTGGTTCTCGCTGCCAAAGCTCCTCTAGTTTACATCAGGAAAAGCTGGCCGAGGGGAATCTGAGGCAGACAAGGGGCTCATGGCTCATGGCGGATCCCAAGGCCACACCCCGGCTCCCCGCAGCCTGGCTGGAGGTGCTCCCTGCCTCCTGTCCCCGTGGGGTTTTTCTCCAGCATAGTCACTGTGCGGTAGCAATCACTGTCAGGATTGCTAGTTTTGATTTTCTTTGATTTAGCAATTCTAGCCCATTTGGAGAAAATAACAAGCCACCGTGCTCCGTCTGATTTCTAAATGCTTCTGTCTTTTCCTTGTGTCTTTTCCTGTGTATGCCTTCCCTTTCAAGGCTCCCTTGGATAATCCAGATGTCAAAAAATACCAAACCCCAAGTGAGAGAAGGTGAATTTGTCATGCAAACGAAAGGACGTCTCAAATAAACTCCCTTCATAAGCTGGGTGAGCTTGGGAAGCTTGGGATTCCTGGTAGAGCAAAGACAGGCCCATGTCTCCACATCTAAGAGCCATCTTGTGGTGGAAACCGCTCAGGGCTTGAGAGCGAAACGGGCCTGGACTCCAGTCCTGTCTGACTCAGCGGCTGCCTGCCCATAGGTGTCCAGCCCTGGGGTTCACCTGCTCATAGGGGAAATGGGCACAAGGGCCGCCCAGCTCCCCACACTGATGAGAAATCAAAAAGAAACAGAAAGCATCCCATCTGTGTTGGGGTCACAAGTGCCTCGTGCTGATCCCCAGCGTGGCTTTTCTTACATTTCCAAAGCACAAATTACATTTATTTCCCCTGGAAAAAAAAATTCCTGCTCCCCTCTGTCAGCCAGGCAGCAGAAGAGAAAAGAAATGAGATTTAAGGGACGCCTGGGTGGCTCAGTCAGTTAAGTGGCTGCCTTCGGCTCAGGTCATGATCCCAGGGTGCTGGGACTGAGTCCAGCATGGGGCTCTCTGCTCAGCGGGGAGCCTGCTTCTCCGCCTGCCTCTCTGCCTGCTTGTGCGTTCTTTCTCTCTCTCTCTGACAATTAAAAAAAAATCTTTACAAAAAAGAAATGAGATTTAAAATGAAGACTTTTAGTTCTGTAAGTTTTCCTTCTCTGTGCTTAGAGGCCTAATGTCCTTCAGTGCAGCCCACTTCGAGGAGCAACTCTTCTTGCAGGTAATTTGGGGGATATCAGAGCTTGCTAGATATCAGAGTTCCTGACACGCTCCCGCCTCTGTGGAAGGGGGCTGGGGACCCGTGGGGTGGGGGCTTTCAGAGCAGCCCCCTGCCTTCTCCACCGGCAGTGCTGGTGTCCCTCCTGGGCCCCCCAGGTGGCGTGGAGGTGTGGACCCTCACACCTGTCCTCCCTTCTAGATTGTTCCATGGTGATGCTGTTGCTCCTCACCCTCCAAGCAGACGCCTCTTCATCTCTCAGCCGTTCTCGTGACTCTAGAGTACACACTCTTGGCTTACCCCTTGCCCGGCAAGTCTCCCCAATAACTCCTTCTGTAATTGACACTTCCTACCCTGTTTTCTCACCTCTGTAGGAGCGAGGCCGACCCACACATCCCACCCAAACAGTCGGCAGTTGCTTCCTGACCAAGTTCCTTTCAAGAACGACAGGGACGTTTGTATCATGATTCAGTTATTGAAACGCAAGAAATATAAAGGCAGCTCAGAACTACGAGTCTGTTCATGCACAGCGACCTTTCCTCACTGTTGTGAACCAAAGGGAGCAGCAAGAAGCTGTCTGAGTCTGCCTAGCGACACCCTAGTGACTGCCATGCCCACTGGGTCCCAGCTGACACAGACTGGGCAGGCAGACAATGCGGCCGGAGTGAGCAGTCCTTGCACCTGCCGTCCACCCTCAGCCCGACACCAGCAACTTGTCCTCGAGCGCCTCCTTGTCAGCACAAAGCAAAGCAAGAATGGGGGCAGAAGAAGATGCAGCCCCTCCGCCATGCAAGCACCCCGAGCCGGCCGTTGGCATGCAGGGCTGGACTGTAAGAGGATGACTTTTCCCACTCCATGCCAATTCTTTGCTGCCTTAAGTTGGTTTCTAGAAGAAAAGTGTCACTTTTTTAAACATTTCAGTGACTGAAGCCCCACCCTGACCCATCCAGATGTTCGCGCAGCTGTCGGCATTGGCAAATCGAATGCTGATTATTCCCTCTTTCTGACTTCTTCCATCCTGGGAACCTGGGGTCTCCCCTGAGCTTGCCAACCAGGTGGTGGACAGCGATCAGAGACTGGCTGCTGCCTGGTTCAGCTCCCGGCTCTGCCAGCCTCTCACTGTGTGACCCCAGGCAAGTGACGTAACCTCTCTGAACCTCAGCTCCTCCTCAGTAGAAGGAGGCTATGAACATGAGAAGCTCCCTCACTGGTTGGCAACATATTTAGCCACTTAAACCAGCGCCTGACAATAGTAAGGGCTCTGTACGTATTGGTTCTTTTGCTGGTTGCCCTCACTTGCAACTGGTGTCCAGATGTCATAGAGAAATTGGGGTTCTAAACCCACCATCTCCAACCCAGCGACTTCCACACCATCCCACCCCCACCAGAGTTTCAGCGGACGGTGAGCCTGGACGTTTGAGAACGGACGAGTAGCTGAGCTTATCAAGGGGAGGATGGAGTGCACGGGAGGTTTAAGATTCACGTGTGCACAACGCATGACCGTTGTATCAGACAAGGGTCACCCTCCTGCTCCAGCCTCACCCCCTCCCCCTGGCGAGCCGCAACCTGCAGCCAGCACTGCTGAGCGGTACTCACGGAGGTGATGTGCATAGCGGAGATGGAAGACGTCACAGCCGTGCACGTGATGGTACAGGGTCTTCTCGATCAGGTCCTGCGGCTCATACCCGGTCAGCTCGGTCACCCTGGGGGGGGGACGGCAGTGGCTCTGTGGGTTACTCTGCTCTGCAGATTGCCTTTCATTTAAACTAATATTGGTTTTTGCCAACTAATCAAGTGCTAAAAGGCTCAGGGCAGGGGAAGGGGTGATGTTGGTTTTGGAAACTGAGAATGATCTTTTTTACAAGAAGACAGTCTTTGAACTCTAACCTGGTGCAGGATGTAGCACTATTCATGAGCGGGAATGTTCTTCTGAAACTACCGGTGAGAAGAACATTTGGGATGGCTTAACATCTTTTCCTTTCTCAGGGTGAAGCTTCTCTGGGGGTGCTGATGTGTGAACTTTGGTGTTGATAGTGAGAGAATGACCCACTTCCCAGGAGCTTTCGGGTGACCTTTGTTTTTTTATTGCAGTAAAATATGCATAGCAGAAAAATTTTGCCATTTTAACCATTTTTAGGTGTACTTTTAGTGCAATAACTACATCCACAATGTTATGGGACCAGCTACTTTTCCATCTCCAGAACTCCCCACTGCCCCCCACCGGCCCAGGGAACTTTCACTCTCCCTATGTCTCTATGAATATGTCTATTCTAGATTATCTCAGGACTGGGGCGCCTGGGTGGCTCAGCTGGTTAAGCATTTGCCTTTGGTTCGGGTCATGATCCCAGAGTCCTGGGATCGAGTCCCCCACATTGGGCTTCTTACTCAGTGGAGAGCCTCCTTCTCCCTCTGCTGCTGCCTCCCACCCGCCCCTGCTTGTGCAATCTCTCTCTCTCTCTCTCTCTCTCTCTGACAAATAAATAAAAATTTTAAAAAGTAGATATCTCAGAGGGGTGAAATGTTTGGCATATGTCCTTTTGTGTCTGGTTTCTTTCACCTGGCATCATGTGTTCAAGGTTTGCTCATGTTGTAGTGAGTGATAGGATGTTGTTCCTTTTCATGGCCGGGTAATGTCTATCGCATGTAGATATCACGTTAGGCTTGTCTGTTTCCCCACTGACAGCTGTCTGGGTGGTTTCCACATCCAGGCTGCTGTGTGTGTGAGCCCTGACGTCTCACACTGGACACGGTGGTCTCAGGACACTCTGGTTGGGCGGTGGCATCTACAGACTATGACCCCTCCTATGAGTGGAGGATGGTCTTGCAGCCCCCAGAAAATAGTAGAATAGCCCCCAGAAATATCCTGACTACAAGGGAAACTTTCAGTCTGCTGGCGAACGGGCAGCATGTTTGCGGGGCTTTCCTGCCATTATCACCTCTCTGTTCTCATCAAGTCCCAAGAATATGGATTCTCATCAAGAGCCCCCACATCAGCTCTTGGAAGAAAAGCGGCTCTCAACGTCCAAGACCACATCATCACTGGTGTTCGGATCAAAGTGGCGGCAGCAACGGCGTTATTTCCCAGGCCCTGGGCAACTGAGCTGGGAGCTGTGCCCTTGGAAGAGGTGGCCCAAACATCTTGGTGACAGATATTCAAGAACAGATGAAAGAGGAGGACAAGAAGGATTCTAAGGAAAGGGAGGCGGTCCTGAGGGGCAGAGGTGGGGCCTGAGGACCGGCCGGGACGGGGCTCCTGCTGGCTTGTATCTGAAATGTTGGCTGGAAATGAAATGAGGAAACTTGACCTCACTTTCATTCTGTAACCTGCTCCCCTTTCTGTTGAGTTCTGCACGGGCTTTGGGTCGTAAATCTCCGGGAGCCTCATATTTCCCTGGAATCGCTCACTATTTGGTGTACACATTTCCATGGTGTTCCTTCAGGGCGGGAAGGAGACGGGGCTAGAGGTAGGTGGGAAAGGGAGCTTGCCACAGCCTTTTGGGCCTCAGGGACTTGTCCTAGGGCCACCTAGAACTCCAGGCCCCACTGGAGTCGAGCTGTGTGGCGGGAAAACTGAGACCCGGCTTCCCCCCAGAAAGAAAACCAGGCATCTCTACAGTGTGGGCATGAAAGAGGCTTCCCAGACCCTTTGGAAGTGAAGTTACAGAACAACGGCCCCAAACGTGTAAATGAATCAGAAACACATGTATTAAGTTTCTCATCAAAGTACACGCTGGTTTTAAAAATTAAAGGGAAAGAGAAGGGTCTGGCAGCATGCCCTCCTGGTTTTTTCCAAACCTCCAGTGTCTGAAGACCTGTCAGGGGGATTTGCCAAACCCCAAACATGGCTGGGTTCACCCAACCTTAACAAAAGCAGAGCTACAGTTTCAAAGTGAAATACCACAAACCCCCATGAACCAAATTTCAGGTTACGCTGAGTTCAGTTGTGTCTGGGATTACACTGGGTGGGGGGCCAAATGGCCACCCCCTAGGTCTACCCCCCCAGACCCTTGTGACTCTAGGTCTGCTGGGCTTCAAGCCAAGCCCACACTGTGCCCTCTGGGGTTTGGATATAGGGGTTGACATCTCCCACCCCCCTGGGCCATTCTGTTGACCTCTGGGTCCTGGGCCAGCCCCCCCCCCCCCCCCCCCGCCCCAGCCTACAGTCCTCTCAAAGACTCAGCTGCAATAGACCGGAGGCCAGAGTGAGTGAGAAGAATTCTCCAGCTCATCTATGACCCTCTTAAGCATCCCTTAGATGACTGGAGTTCAGAAGCTTTGCTAGAAGCTTCTTGATATTTAGCTGGGAGAACAGCAAGGGGATTCTGCAGAGACAGTCTTCTTCAAGATCACTGTCTTTCTTTCCTACTCACGTCAGGGGCCCGGCCCTCACCCTGAAGTGGAGGGATGCTGGCATCTGAGAAGGCTCAAGCCTGAGGCTCCCTCCCCGAGCAGTCTGGCCTCTCAGCTCACCTCGAATACCCTCTTCTGCAAAGCCCTCCATTTGTCCTGCTCGTCTCAAAGATGTGTGCATCAAACCATTTGAGGGGATCTGAAATCTCTTCTCCCAGGAGACCTCCCTCTTTTGTCTTCTAGAGAATCCAATGAGCCTCAGAGGCTTTTCCTAGAATCCTCAAAGGAAAACTAGGAGACAGACATAACAAGGGAGAACCTCCCAAGTGTCTAAAATAATGTACGTGGACAGCTGGAACTCTGTTCAGTTTACTTTTAAAATTGGCTCCTGAATCCAGAAAGAAGCCCTTGGACCACCACCCGTGGTCACTTCTGCCACACCCCCAGGCAGCCTAGCCACCCAGGGACCCTCCTGGCAGGTGCCTGTTTCCCTGCAGGAAAACAGCATCTGCCAGCATCTGCCTGCCCAAAGGTGCCGGCCTCCTTCCCCAAGAGTAATGTGTACTCTGCTTGGAGCTTCTGGGAGCACAAGGGCCAAGTCTGTCATGTCAATCTTTGTCATTTCTTTACCTTTGAAGAGTTCCCAGGTTCTGAGGTATGCTAACGATGAAAGAGTAAATTGGTGTCTTCTCCTCCTGCCCCTAAACAGATACGTGTGGTTTTCTCCCATAACTGGTTAAAATGACCAATTTTATGGCATGTATATTTTACCAAGTAAAAAAGGTAAAAAAAAAATCTATAAATCTTAGCAAAAAAAAAGAAATATATATATATTTACATATGGATGCACCTATCTCCTTTCTCCCAGAAAGCTTAGCCACACCTACCGAAAAGTCGAAGTGGGGTCTCTGAACATCGAGTCCTCCCTGTCCAGCCGAGGACTCTAGGGGGCTAGCAAGCAGAGGGACTCACCTTGCAGGCCCATCAGGCTTTTTACTTTTACAAATGCTTCCTGTCTGGGATCACATTTCACCTTTCCTAACCGCTGTAGTGTAGCCAAGTAGACAGGGCAGGGCTGACTTGTTTTACAGATGGGAAAAGGGAAACCTAAGGAAGCCCCACAGGCCTGAGACCTGCAGGCTGGTGAAGCCTGGGGGCTGCCCTGGGGGATGGCCCCCGCCGCTCCAGCACACCCCCTCCGCTGTGCGAGGGGCTGCAGGCGGGCCTAGGGAACACGAATTGGTCTTTTTGCCTCATTTGCTCTCCCTTCTCTCTCTGAGAGGAGATCCTCAGACTGGTGGGCATCCTCAAGTAGGACAGGAAAGGACCGTTGAGAGAAACGGTTCCGGGACCACTGCATCTTCGCCCTCCCCGCCAGCGGGGGCTGCCCTCCCAGGCCAGGCCCAGACGGGGTCCCCACTGAGCTCGTGGCCATGGGGAAGGCCACCTCCCAGCTCGCAGCCCCAGCTCTGGCAGCCACAGCTTGAAGGCCTCCCACCAGCCTGCACGGGCAGCCCCCACACCCCACAAGCCACACTACTCCGCTTTTTTAACGTTAAGGTCCTACCTACTTGACGGAGATACAAGACAGAATTACCAACATCGGGGGCCTTTAAAAATGGCTAACTTGTGTCTACAACAAGTATTTCCAGGTCCTACTCCAGTGAGATGATGAAGGTAGAAGTAAGTAACAAAAAACAAGTACCAAGTACCTGGAGAAGCGACCACACCCTGAGTCCTACGGCTGATAGCAACTCTTTCTTTTTTTTTTTTTATTGTTACTTAAGTTTTTTATTTTCCAGTGTTCCAAGATTCATTCCCCATTCCCCACACCCAGTGCTCCACGCTTTAGGTGTCCCCAGTATCCACCACTAGGCTCTCCCATCCCCCCGCCCCCCTCCATCCAAGTCCCTCAGTTTGTTTCTGTGTCCAAAGTCTCTGTTGTTTCGTTTCCCTCCCTAGATTACCCTAGTTCCCATTTACTTTCCTTCTCCCACTGTCCTCCAGGTTACCCCTCATGCACCGCAAGTAAGTGAAACCATGTGATACTTTCAGCTCGTGCCCACTCAATCTCTTTCTAACTCATATTCGTGAGACAGGGAGAGTGCAAGCACGCACACAAGCTGGGAGAGCAGCAGAGGCAGAGGGAGAAGCAGACTCCCCACTGAGCAAGGAGCCTGACTCAGAGCTCCATCCCCGGACCCCAGGGTCATGACCTGAGCCGAACGTGGCTGGGGCCACCCAGGTGCCCCTCTAATTCGCATTCTTAGCATGACTCATTCTTCATCACATTTTGGCTTAACTGGGTAGCTTTGGGGGCAGTTTCAGTGGGCATCTTCCAGAAGTCTGCAGGAACGGCCAGTGCCAAACTCACCTGGAATCCAGGAAGATGAGCTTGAGGTCGAGGCTGGCCCTGAACATGAACATGTTGCTGTGCAGCTTGATCTCCGTGATGGCGCTGGGCGGCAGCGACTGGCCCACGGCCACCAGCCCCACAATCTGGTAGCACGAGTCATAGAGGGACATGTCCAGCATATACTGCCTGATCTTCAAGTAGCCGCTGCAGTGGATAACCTGGGAGAAGCAGAGGGCAGGGTCAGCCGCCGGCAGCCCAGGGCTCAGACTGGCACCCACTCCTCCTAGCTCGGGGCCTGCCCGCCTTCTCGAGCGTCCTGGACGGAGCCCAGCCCAGCCTCTACTGAGCGGTCGGGCCCACATGCTTCTTTCTCAGGAAACTATTATGATGAAATGTAAGGATCGTCTTATCCAACTGACTCTGCTCAAGGAACCCCACAAGGTAGGACTCCAGTACGTGATGGCCTTACCCATGATCAACTCACCACCAAGTCACTACTAGATGTGGGAAGCTAACCATTGGTTCCGTGGTGCTCGCTTGAGTACCCGTAATGCTCATCGCCTCCCAATGGGACTGGCTTTGACATCAGTATGCTAACCTGACATTTACATCACGTGACAAGCTACACCATTCCAGTAAATTCAGAACTCTTTCAGTAGAATCAAGAGTTTTCCTCTTAACATATTTTTATTTTGTTTTGTTTATTTATAACTCAAGATTCTATCCCCTTGTAATAAGCAATAAGCCGGAGTGGCTATATAGAGACCCCTGTTGTTATAGCCAAAAATCGTGCAGGAGAGAACGTATAGTGTCCCAAATGTCAAACAGAAATATTGGTGCAACCTTCAGCCTCAATGTTGGCAGCATTTATATAAGTCAGAGTCAGTAAAATCTTGAAAGGGTCCCAATCGTCATGACAGCAGCAGTGATGAACAGCTAAAAGCTTAAGTTCTCTTTTCAAAAACGTTCCTCCAGGACTCCTGAATGCGTTCAGTCTTTCGAGCTGCAACAAATCTTAAAATCCTTCCAGTGTATTGTCCCAAGTTACTGATGAGGAAACTGAGGACAAGGGAGGCGATTTGTTTTGCTTAATATCAGACAGTTAATAAGCAGCAGAAATAACTCAAGGACCAACTCTGTTGCGTACTGGGCAGTCCCGGGGGTTCTCCATCCCTGGTCGAAAAATGCTTCAAGCCTGGGTCAGCAAATAAGAAATGTATCCCCAAACTATAAAACAGAGTGAGTTAAAGTCAAAGGAAAGAGCTCAGTGTGGAGTTCAAAGAGGACGAAGGCAGGAGAAGCAGTCACTTCAGGCTCTGAGAGGACACAGGAGCTTGGAAGGCGATGCTCAGACTCCCCCAACCTGCCTGTCCATGCGGGGGTGGCTGGCTCTGGATCTGAGGCACCACGTCACCCCCGGGCTCCTCGGGGCACCTACTCCTGGGTTCTGGAGCGAGCCAGAGCGGGGAGCCATGTCTGGCAGAGAAATGCAGCCAGGAGGAGCTCTGCCCCTTAGCCTGAGGTCTTTCTGCTGATCTCCTCCCTTTTCTGTTTGTGTCCCTCGATGATCACAAAATGGGGCCAATAATATTACCCTCCGAGGGATGCTATGACTATTAATTAACTAGACGAGGCACTGCGGACAGAAGCTCTTTACCCCTCAGAACAGGTTCTATCCTTAGTTAAGCACATGATAGTCCTCATCACCAGATTTGGCCACACATTCAAGGGTAGGGTGTTGCTTCTCTGCTAGGAATATTCGCCGCTGACCCCAAGATATGGGGTCTCAGGAAACTCGAGGGCCAGCTGCTCCAGGGACCTGAGCAAAGAGAAACGTGGAGGAAAGGAAAATTCTACCCTTGGCTATGTCTATTCCTGGTCTCGTATGACGAAATCCAGTCCACCTGGTGCAGGAGCTGCGGCGAGCCGCCTCCCTAGAAAGTTCTGCCAGAGGCAGGATGAAATGTCTGGGTCCCTGGGCTTGCTGTCTGCGGATGTTCTTGAGTAGGAAGCAACCTAAAGCAGGGAAGCCCCAGCACTGCCTCCCGCTTCCCTCCCGCGACGTAAGGCTCCTCGTACCTTGTATCCGCTGCATGTCAGGCCCGCATTCCTTTTCGCCAAGACGCACTTCATCCGCAGGAAGAATGACCTCTCTATCTCATACTCTGAAAGCAGGAGTGGGGTTAGATGGGCCAACTGTCCCATGACGCTTCCGCCGATTTTGTCCCAACAACCTCAATCAACCCTCAGGACCAGACCAGGCAGCCAGAGGCCCCATCCCAGAATGCGCAGCCCCTGACCCAGAGTGCCCGTGGCCGGGACCGGGTGAGGTGGGGAGACCTGCCCAGTCCTGGCGTGGCTTTCCCACGTGCTCCAGAGACAGGCAGCTGGAAACGTGGCCATGGCAAGGACTCAGGAGACACCAGCCTGGGGCCAACGTTGAGGACTGCAAGCGCAGCGGGACCAGCCCCCCTGGACACAGCCGTGGTCCCCCCGAGGCAGGTGCGGAGAGACCTGGCGCCAAACGAGTTGCCTTAGCCAGCCCTGGGGTGGATGCCTGAGTTGGCCAGGAAGGCCCAATGGTCTGACTTCCCTTGGGGTTGGGGATCCTGGGTCAGAGCTCTCCAGCAGAGGGAGGCAGCCACAGGGCGCCTCCTGCCAGCTGTGCCCGTGGGCACCGATCCTGCCCAAGACTGCCATGGAATGCGGAAGAAAACCCAACAGACCCACTCGCTCAGCCAGATCAAAGCTTTTGCCCTCATCTATAGTCCTGGTCTGACCACCCCTCCTTTCTCCACGGTTCTGACCCTCCCCATTCAGACTTTTCCCGGCTGGCCCACCAATCTCTGCCCTCACTATTGCATATGCAAGCGAATCCCCTAAAGAAACACCCTATGCTTCAGTGAGCAGATGCCAATTCCCCAGAATAATGTGTCCCTGTCCCTAGGTAAGGGTGAGGTGACTCCCCTACTAATAAACAGCTACGTGGTGGTTGTTAATAAATTAATTTTTAAAGACAGGTTACCATTAGGACTGGAGGCAATGCCCCTGGCCCCGCCCCAGAGTGAGCAAGGGAAGTGCCTGTGAGTCTCCTCCTTTCCCCACCCCTCCCCTGCCCCCCTGCTGGAGGGGCAGCCACATTTACCCACAATTTCTCTGTAGTGGGCTGGGGTCTGCGAGGCATCAAGGTTTCCCGGGAACCTGCCTGCCTGTCTGCACCATTTCCAGCTATGCACCAAGGTGTGAATGCTCAGGTCTAAGCACCTTCACCCGGTAAGGAAACATCCAGTATGGAGAAAGCCAACAGCACAACGACCATGAAGCAGCAGGGTGAGCTCAGATGCAGAAAACCAGCTCAGGGGACGAGAAGCCGGGGACCAGTCCCAGTGCCTGTGAACCTCAGACCTTGCGCAGTCAGGGGGCAACCTCACCTCTCCCCGAGCTCCGCGCTTCTCTTGTGTGGTTGTTACACCTCGGACATGAGCCCCACGGGGACTGGGATTGGAAGGGTCTTGTGATATTCCCAAGACCTGTTTGCTGTCATTTTATAAACACTTAATTTAAAAGCTATGATGTGGAAGCATGACATGAAACCAGAGCTTGTGAGAGTAAGTCCATTCCTGTGTACTAACACACTGTGGAACTTTCTAGAACAATAACAACACAATGTTTTTAGGAGTTTGATAAGACTCCTGCAGCCTTTTCCAGTGTTAAACAACCCCACCATGAAAGAATGAGACTCAGCTACACTATTTCCTGCCAGCCTTCATTTTGCTAGAAATTACTTCTTCTGCGCTTATCTGTGTGCAATAATGTGGTCAGACTTAAGGACTTAAGAGTTACAGAGCATAGCAAGGTGCCTGGGTGGTTCAGTTGGTTAAATGTCTGCCTTCGGCTCAGGTCACGGTGCCAGGGTCCTGAGATTGAGTCTCAGGATCGAGCCCTATGTCAGGCTCCCTGCTCAGTGGGGTGTCTGCTTCTCCCTCCCCCTCTGCAGCCCACCCCCGGGCTCATGTTCATGCTCTTTCTCTCCCAAATAAATAAAATAAAATCCCCATCTCATCTCAGAAATCAGCACAGCGGTCTCTCTCCCTGGTAAGGAAAAGATGCACGGTGACCATGTCTGGGGCTAAGAACATGGGGGCGACAGAGCTGTAACTGCAGGTGGTTTTAAAGCTGAGCACGCTCTTCTGCAGTCTCTCCCAGCCTTAGAACGGCCCCTCCCAGGAGGAGGCAGTTTTTCTCCGGTAGGCTACCCCATTCTACCATGCCTTATGTCTTCTTTTGCATTCTGTTCTGTGGGGAATATGGGCCAAGTAGGGATATCAGAGTCCACGGCAGACAAGAGACCCATTGAGCAACATGCCGGTTGGTCTCACTGGACTGTCAGAGAGAAGGGGTTATAGGGCAGAACCCCAGCACAATCTCATCTTCCTAGCATGCATGGCAACTGTAACTTAGGGAGTCATTTGTGTAACGACGTGCTCCACACGCCTCTGCCGAACAGTCACACCACATTATGTCCTTACACGCTTATGGCGGTAAGACCCCAATCCATGAGTGTTCAGTAATGGGACTGTCAGGTAGAGGTTCGTGTCCCCACATGGAGACAGGCCAGGGAGGCAGACCTGCCTTTATCTAGGCCAGGGCTTCTTAACCGGTTCGTGCCATGCCACAAAACCTACAGATTCCTACCCAGAATAACTTGTGGTGTTTTTTTAAAGATTTTATTTATTCATTTGACAGAAACACAGCCAGAGATGGAACACAAGCAGGGGGAGTGAGAGAGGGAGAAGCAGGCTTCCTGCCGAGCAGGGAACTGACGCGGGGCTCGATCCCGGGACTCTGGGATCATGACCTGAGCTGAAGGCAGATGCTTAAGGACTGAGTTGCCCAGGTGCCCCCAGAATAATGTTTTTAAGTACTGAAGATAAAAATGTACGCACCAACTGTACTAAAACAGTTGCCAAAATATTTTTGGTGATACTTTTTGGTAACAAAACAAGTGGTGATCTGCTTATAAATATGCTGCTTTAGTCACACATTAAATAACAAGAACCAGCAGCCGGCCTCATAACTTCTGAAATTTGGAAGTAGTGATGAGAGTGAGTGATAAGTTTAAATACCTGCGAGAACTGTAATGTGAAATGAAAAATGTGTGTGACCCTTTATTGCCGGCGAAGCTATAGGTAAGAGTGAGAGTAAGATGGCATTCTGTTCATAATGTACAAGCGAAGGAAATGATACATTCCAACCAGACAGAATAAAGATGTAATTCTCCCCACACGGTTTCACAGACCCCCCTGAGTTCTATCGGGACCCTCTGGTTAAGAAGCCCAGGTCCAGACCTTTGTTCCTGGAATTCTAAACCAAGAGCACATCTTGAACGCTTTACTTTACCTCCTACCAGCGCCTATCACTGTCTCTGGCCCAAGAAATGGGATCAATAGGTTTGCTTCAAAGGACAGATGCATAAAAGCAAATCCCCCACGATGTGTGATTTCTGGAGAGGCCCAGCTGGGCAGCCCCAGTCACGCTTGCCCCTGGCATCATGGGAAGCAAAACCCTCGCATCCCATCGAAGAGGTCCGTCTGGTTTTCATTCTGGTTTCCTTTCGTTTGGAGGAAATACCTTGGAGCAGATGATGGTGAAGGGGCTGGTGGGCCGCAAGGACAGCTGTCATCTCGTCGTGGTCAGAAGGATGGATATACTCATAAATACTGTTGCCCGTGAGCTCCACCTGGCAGAGGGAAGGGAAGGGTCAGGAATCCTCCGGGGGCTGCGCGGCTGGGGGGAGGGGGAAGGTGTACATAGGTAGGCACTGGGGGTCAGAACTTCCACCCCTGCTCACAACCCATAACTTCTGCACATGCACAACATGTGTCTTTCATCAAGCAGCGCTCTGAACCATCTCCCATGTGGGGACAGTCCTGAGCAGGAGGACCCGGGATGGGAAGGATGAAAAGGTGTGCTGGGAAGGTGGGGGACCCCCCGCATGGCCCTGAGCAGTATCCTTCATACAAGAGGCAGCTTACCATAGACCACAGCCAGGGCCTGGCCCTCCACCCACACCCCCGTGCAGCCAGAGGGTCCTGGCCAGCCGGGACACCAGGTGCCAAGCCCAGACTATAGTCCCTGCAAGAGCCACTCCTCTCCCAGGATGCACTGGAGGAGAGCTTGCCCTCCGACAAAGGCCCTTCTCCGTCAGCTCCAAGCTATGCCACTTGGCACCAACAGGCCCCTTTCATGTTGCTAGAAACGTGTCCCCGGCCTTCTGACTATGGGATGACTGGTTACCCGATGGCTCCCGCCCATGGGTGTGGCAGGGCAGCTGCGTGACCTGCAGGGACTCTGGGCCTGACCGCCCAGGGACACGGTGGCTATTTCCAGGGGTCGTGACCCCAGCGCTTGGGCACCGCCTACTTCCAGACACGCCCTACAGAGGACACGACAGCACGCCTAGAGCCCACATGTATGTTGGACAGGACCCTGCTTTGCAGGGACGGGGTCTCTAGGAAAACACCAGCATTCTGACCTTTCCACAGAGATTCCTGGTGATTCAATGCCTAAGCTTGAGAACATTCCTATATGTTCTCCCAAACATAAGTGCCATGATGGGGGATGTTAGAGTCTCAAGACCTGGACCCCTGACCCATCATCCCAAGATGGGCAATGCCATAGAATGTTCCAGAGACTATGACCATCAGAAGGGCGTTCCGAGCAGTGGTTAGGTTAGGTGGACTGTGTTAGAGATGCAGTGGTGCGTATGAGAACAGTGAGGCAGCGGGAGCCCAGGGCAGGGATGGCTCTTCCACCACCGCCTGAAGGAACCCCCAAACCCAGAGGGATGGAAACTGACAGCTTGTGAGAAACTGCCCTCAGCTGGCAGGGACCTGTGGGCAGGTCTGACCCTGGCTTTCTCAGCTCTGCCCCACAGAGAGAGGGCAGGCTAAAAGGCCTTTGAGGGCCTTGTCCCCAACCACCCGCTTGTTATTTTTAAGTGCATCATGCCATGTGTTTTGTTGGGAGGCTCCCTGGTCTCAAGAGTGGAGACAACACGATCTCCGGTCGGGGGCAGCTCTGACCGGGCTACCTCACTCAACAGGAGAAGGGCAGCCAGGCAATTTAAGGCACAAGTTCTCCTGGGAGCCGCTGCTCCAAATCAGCCTCAAAGCCATCAGCTCCTTCCGTGGAACCTGGCGGCCATGGAGAGGTGAAGGAATTTACCCCACGCCTCTGGAGCCAGATCTTCAGTTTGTTAAGACATAGGAGTTACCATTTTATTCAAAACAAATTGTGCTTCTGGCCTGCTAAGTAATCCTGTCCCTAAAACGGCTTTCGCAATTCTGTTTTCTGCATTGTTCGTGGAATGTTTCTTGCCAATATTCTGTCCACAAAGGAATGGAGAGAATCCTGATACAGGGAGCCTCCCTACTTCCCCCCTTGACCCTAAAGGGGATCTGCCTATGACCAAAGTTATTACGTGAGTTCACTAAAAACAACGAGGATTAAGAACTAAATAGTCATCTTTTGAATCATTTCTATTCATCCTTAAAATTTTTTAATGAACCAGCAAGTGTTAAGTTAGTCCTTTGGGATGGGACCACCTCCTCTTTCCTGAAGTCAAGACAGAGATTCCTTGTGAAACTCTGTCAGGTGGAGAGCAACAGAGGCTAAGCAATAAGGGAGGTGCTTTTTTTTTTTTAATTGATTCACAATTTCAACAGCTTATTTAAAAAAAAAATAACGAGAGAGAATTTTTTGTGTGGGGGACTATCATTTCTCTCTTACTTGTGTTATTAGGGGAAAAAATGAGCATTCTGGTTTGCTCCAAGTTCTTCATCAGAAAAAAAGTGCCCCATATCTTTTTAGAGAAAGTATATTTATATACTTGCAAAAACACTTGTATCTGTCCTTACAGGGATTCGATTCATGTTTTAACCCCAAAGTAGCTTCGTCTGTCTTCAAAGACCCCATTCTCACCACATGCGCTTGGAGAATGAGAAGAGAGAAGGTCCACAATTTAAGAAGGTTGGTTTTCTGAATCCTTGGTTCAATTATAAACTCCAGGGCTGCCCAGGAAGCAAAATGTCTTCAAATAACGGAAATGTTTTTAAAGAACAAATTCTGGAATGATAAAACAGGGCTGACCTTGACTCAAAATTATGGTTGACACGGTGTTTCCTGTATTTACATATCTATTCGTGCTTTTGAATGGTTGAAAGAAATGTGACTACTCACAAAAAAAAAAAATTAAGGTTGTTCCTATAAAGCTCCGCAGGTCTCATACATCAACCTTATTAAAACAGGCCCTCGATGTGATATTTTAGTATTTGTAAAACCCTGCTAACTGCAAAATGAATTGCTTTCCTACTAAGAATGTTTTTATGTTTTACTGAATAGCTTTCCTTCCTGCCAAGAAACTTACATACGATAAATACAGCCCTAAATGGGTATATTCTGGGTCGGAACGGGAAAGTGACCCAATATTCTGGAAACACACATTACTCTGCTTTGGGTGTTTTGCTGACTATGGTAAATTAAGCATTAAAAAAAATGGTTTGGATTTCAGAGTTCAAGTTATGTCAACAAACATAAAACGCTGTCCTTTCTCTTTATTTCAAAAGTGAAAGGATTAGGTCTTCCCGCCCCAAACAATGCCATGGCTGTTTTTATGGCTGGGGTTCCAGCCACAATCTCAAATATTACACTTTCCTTTATATGTCTCATAAATGTCTATTTCACACATATCTATAGTTATTTGAAAATTTATGTTAGTTAGCTAGATGCTATATAATGTATGTGACTCTGGTGAAGAAATTTCAACGACAAGGATGCTTCAGAGAGTCTGTGGAAATATACAGCCAGCATACAGGGCTCATTTTCCTTCTTCCAATATAAGTAAATTAATTACATTATCCAAAAACCATGGAACTAACCACGTAATAAACTTGCGTGGATAGAGTGCTTCCCTAACGCTACCTCTTCAAATAGATCTAAATTTGGCTACATGACTTATTATGTATCATTTGTGTGTGCACACACCTCATAGAATTTTCAAGCCTGAGGTCTGACTCTGTTTCCCAACAGTTGCTGGTGAGCTGAGGACACAATTTGCATTTTGTGGTCATCTCTGTGACTCACTCTTAGATCTTAAGGTCTGACAGCAAGGATCACTGTGTTTACTAATTTAAAAGCAAAAATTATAAACTCTGTCAGATTTCTTACTCCCATACTTGTCTTACAAAATTTCAATGAAAGGCTTTGAATTAGGACGGGCTTACAACACGTAAAGAATGATTTTTATACTCTCAAATAGATCCTTCAGATGGTTACTTACGTAGTGCAGATTTAAAAAAAATCACTTTGCTGTGAATTATCACATAATTATGACTAACCTAGGAGCTTAGGTTCCCCAGGAGCTGCTAACTTGGAGTTTAACCCTGAATTAATGGGAAAGATGTTGTTACTTAATAAGATAATGTCACTGAGAGCAATCGAAAGTTCTTAGAACACAGAAAGACACTATGTAAATACAAGCTATTAGTACTATCATTATTCATCAGAAAATCTGTTTAAAGGGTGGCTCGGCCTACTGGATAGAATTTTCTTTACACTTTCATCTCTGAGGACTTAAAAAAAAACCTTAAGCCTATTTTAATAAAGTTTTCATGTTTGACATATTTGCCTGACTTCTTACTACTAATAAAAATAATCTAGAAGATACAAAAAAATTTTTTAAAGGAGAAGTTGGGTATTTGACATCCTATTCAATACTTCATCTTACTATTTAAGTAAAGAAGACAGAAAAAAATACACATCGTGATTCTGCCAAGATTTCCTTCTACGGAGTTAATCGTGAGCAGGAGGCAGATTGGAGGGAGAGGTTTGTTGTTGCTTATTTAAAGAGTTCAGCATGGGACACTCCCCAGACGCTAGTGAGGGCTCACGTCTGCATCAAAGTGTTTTCATAGCTGGAGACTGACGGTGAGACAGTCCCGCCAAGAGATCAGGGGGAAAAAAATCAGTTGCTCTGTACAGTCAGTTTGATTTATCCTTTTTTAAACTGACGCTTCTCCCAGCAGGCAACATAGAGGCAAAAGGCATCTCTACAACATTTTTGAAAAATGAGGGATGTGTAGAACTCCCTCCCCTTTCAAAAGGAGGATGCCAAAGTTTATTTCCGCGTTATGACCAAAAGGAAATATAATTTTAATTGGGATTCTGCTTAGATTTCCTTTAGTAGAGCTCATCGGGGACAGGAGGCAGACTCGTCCCCTATCCACTATTTTGTCCATTCTTAATTATTGTGCTCACAAATGGTCAATTTCCTTTCCCACATAAAAAGAAAAATGACAGAGAGCGTTGTAGGTAGGATGCTAGGTAGAGCAGCCTGACTGAGTCAGTTGGAGTCCTGGGATGTGCACAGGGCCTTCCGATGACCCAGAACATTCCACAGGACTCAGCAGCCCCAGTATGCACCCACCACAGGATGCTATCTGAAGCAACTTCTGTGCTACTAGAAGTATAGTTCTAGAGAAATAGTGGGGACACTGGATTTAGCATAGCTCCCTATTATTTCTAGATCACATAAAATGGGCACTTTCATATAGTTCTTACCACAATCCTGAAAGAAAGGTAGAGCAGGCAGGATTTTCTTATTGAAGTGATGGTTCAGAGAGGCTAAGTTCCTGCCCTATCAGACAATGAAAACATATAACTGGGCATTTCCCTTTTTGCTTTGACTGCTAGGGAGCTCAGATCTAAATTTAATATCTGAAAATAGTAACTGTAGCTGTTTTATCTTTGTCCGGTCCTTTTGAAAAGAGGTGAAATGTTTTATCTTGTTTGTGACATTATTATAAGGCTAACCAAAGGTTCCATAAATTACAATTGAAAAATCAAGTAATCTGCTCAAAATCATTCAGCCACAGATAGAATGAGGGCTAGACACCAGACTGGTTACAACTAAAGAGACTTAAATAATTCTAAATTATTATCTAAATATTATCATCTAAAGGGCAAGGTGGAAATTCAGAGCATAGCAGCCTTGAAAAATATATAAAGTGTATGCTTCATGTTCTCAACAGTATTTCCCATTCTACTAGTATATTAACTCCATTAGTCATGGAAGTAAAAGAGCCAAGCCTCAGCAAAGCTTAGCTGGGTGACCTGGTTTCCGTAAAGGAAGAGGAAAGGAAAAGGAAACACTAAATAATTTGAATATGATCTTCTCTTTAAAGGACTGTACATGAGAAACAGAAGCAGGTACAGAAACCCCTTTGGGCATGGATAAAGATATATACACATTGGAAGAGAAAGTTATAAACAAATGGCAAGTTTTAAAAAACGCACTGGTAGAAAAAGAAAAGGAATACACCAGATGCAGGTTTCCAAATTGGTAATTTTGTTTTTCCATGAAAAAAAACCCCAGCCCCATTAATTGGCGTGTTTTATTTTGGCTTAACTACAGAGGGGGCTGGTGCAACACAAATTATTCATCTGCCTCCCGGGAGCCCATTTCCTGTCTCTAATTAATTCTAGTGTGTCTTCAGTTCTGATGATAAAAGCACTCTGATAAGTCATAATATAAAGAAACGTTTAATCCCTAGATGCATTTTTTAAAATGTGACTTTTAGAACCTCAGTCCACGCTTGTTAAATCAGAAACGTGAACGGCCACAATTGGACTGCTCCCCTCCCCCCCTTCTGAGGAGTCCAGACAGCAGCCGAATTCCCCCTCCAAACTCTTTGGTTTGGCCAGAATAGATAAAGCTGAGTGCACCTCTTTCTTGACAGGATGAACCCCTTTTTGGGAGACAGTTCCAGAAAAAATCGGTGATATTTATACATTCTAGAGAAAACAGGACCTTGCTGTGCAAAACAGTAGTAAACTGAGTTTTACGAGTTTCTATCACAAGCATATAAAATGCTTTACTGAAACGACCACTGAACTGGAAAAACTCAGGAAAAATTACCCTGAATTCCATGTGAACACTCATAAATCTAAGCCCGCCCCCCCTCAAAGCACAGTCTGCATAAAATGCATGTTCGACATCAGTTTTCCTCTCGCTTTCATGGCAACTCACAATACCACGTGCAGCCCAGCAAGCAGGGACTGAAAAATCTCCCTTTGTGAAGCTCTTGTTCGTGGCAGTGTTACCGTGTAAGCCCTGTCCAGTCTATCAGACAGAATCTCAGAACAAAGCTGACTGTTGCAAAGATACACTGGTCATTAATCCCAAAGGAAAAAGAAAGTAAAACTGGCAAATGCGACATGAAGAAAAGCTGTGCGGGATGACCTAAGAAGATGATGTGGGATTATTTCATACACAAAAGCAGACGCTTGAACAGAATCATTTACAAGCTGGGTGAGACGGTCAAGATCCACCAACGCTTACTTTTATATTTTGATTGTACCTAAAATTAGATAATACCTACCTGTGACAAGCCCAAATGCACAGAAGCTGTTTCCGATATATACATGATTTTGCCATCAGATGCTACCACGAAAACAAATCCATCCAAAGTCTGTAAAAGACAGTACCAAGTGTAAGAGGTGATAGTTACACAGTAGAGTGAAATCTCATAATTGTACCACCACTGGTACAAAGGCGGAGGAATGTATAACATATTATCATCCACACATAATTGTTAAAAGCAAAAACAAGCCCAGGGCCATAAGAAGGGTTCCAAGTTGTAACAATGAAGGTCCAATTCGTGGGGCCAAGCTCTCAAATGCCTTTAAAGCACTTGAAAAACCATCTTACATCCACATCACAAAAATCATGCAAAACACTTGAGAACTCCTAGCATGCTCAGTTTAAATGCAGTAGTTTTATTGTTTAGGTTTATTTTAGCACTTAGCACAAATCTGGAGTTCTATGGTACTTAGGGGGGAACCTGCCACTATATAGACCATTTTATGTCATAACTGGCAGTCCTTTATACCACTGGCTTATAGTGCTTTATTTGCCACAATTTTCTAGTTACCCCTAAGTACCATTTGAATAATAAATTCCGAACACTCCCCTGAAAATAAAATACCCGGTTATTTTAACAGACTATGTCTACAGAATTAACGAGTTAGAATTTTCAAGAGATCAAATAACCTTTGCAAAATTCAAGGAGAAAAAGTATCAATTTCTGAAAAATTAAAACTACTTAAATGATGTTGCCTAAGTTGGTTAGCCCTCAAAAAAATAAAGTAAAATTTTAAGAGCTAATTAAGACAAATAAAAGGGTAATGATTATATTTATATGTGGCAAGGATAAAAAGACCAAATTATTTTTGAAAAAGGAAACTGCATTTTTATTTACCCATTCATATTTTAGATCCAGAACCAAAGAAAAGCAATAAAGTTAGTGAAAGATCCATACACCCCACAATGCTGCCCCCATAAAAAATATTCCAAATTAATTTCTGGCCACAAATTCTATTTTTACAGCATGTAATTGAAACCAGATTACCTTCCGTTTTTCTAAATCTGCCCCCTTTTTGGAGGGGGGCCTGCAAAGAATGTAGTAGAAGTGAAACTTGAAAGATATCCTTACATTCTGCTGTTTCAAATACCGTTTCACTGTAAAAATCCTTTGCTAACTAAACTATCACTACCCTAACCTACGCTGAAGTTGAAATCAACATTTTGATTATAAGCCTTACTTTCTCCTTTCTAACTCAGCTACAAAATATTCCCCCAATTAAATTCCGTTTCAGAAATATAAACTATGTAACAATTTCTAAAGTTATAAACGTTTTGGGACATTTTACACCCTTGCTTAACTCCAAAATCGTTAAAGAGATACAATTTACCGAAACAGTATCTGACAGCTATACAAGAAAAAAAGAAAAAAAATCATCATAATTAAATTCTGGAAGTTGCCAGCAGTAGCTTAAAAAATAATACCTTTAATGGAAAATGTTGGGTATGTGTTCTTAGCTTCAAATGACCTAATTCGCTTGAACATATATTAACGATAAACACGCCCATCGGCACAGCATTCCGGGATTAAAGAAATGTGCGGGGAAGGAACCTAGGCGTGATGACTATGCCCGCCAGGTTTTCACTGAGTTGTCGCGGATGTTAGCGTCACTTTTAGTGTGTAGGCGTATCAAACAAGCGAAATACTGCGGCGGCGGCTCACGGAGCTGGGAGTGAGCAAGGGGGTGAGCGCAGGGCGGGGGAAGGACTCCAAGAGCGCCATTTCCCCGTCTGGCTACCACATCGTTTGTTTTATGCTGTAAAAGCTTCAGTTTTCAAATATTTTCCGGGATCTTCTCGTCTCCCGAGCATGCATTAAAAAAACCGGGGAAAAAATCATACTAGACATTTGGGAAACGAGGTTTTGAAAAGATCCGCTTTTTTCGAAATGCGGTGCTCTTGGCTGACTCGATGACCCAAGCCAGTGCATACTGCCGCCAATATTTTTTTTTTCTTTTAAAGAAAACACAAAATAGAAGGAGGAAATGCAAAACAGCTCTTGGTAAGCATTTTTCGATGGCAGAGACAAATGACGGGTGGGGGGAATGAATCGGGTTGTTGATGAGGCTCTGTAAAGGCCATTTGAAAGATTCAGAGGCAAGAGGGAGGCGTTGCTGTTCCCACCTAGGCCAGCTGCTGACTTGGAAATGGTCGGTCGTGGCCCGCCTTGCCCGCCAGAGCCGTAGACCCTGTGGGCGAAATCCCATGCCAGGAGCGGTTTACCAACCGAGGGCAAGATGGCTCCGAGCTGAGGGCTATAGCAGCTGACCGCAAACCGAGCAAGGGCTCCCTCCCTGAGTCAGGTGACCCCGCAGGCCGCACCAGGTCCTGACCTGGAGCACTCAAGAGCCGGAGGACTTGGGTTGAACCACGCTCTAGCACTTGCTGTGTACCTCAGGAAAGTTGCTTAACATCTCTGTGCCTCAATTTCCTCTTTGGAAAAAATGGAGCTCAAAATAGAACCTACACTAGGTGTGTGATGGCACCCTTATACAATAAGATTTAAAACAGAATCTGATCAGTACTAAATACTCAACAAATGCTAACTGTTAATATTCTACTATAGATCCTGTCTTTCTTTTTTTGCACCTCCTCCAAACATACTCGACTGTCGAAGCCTATAGGACTGTCACACTCTGGCTCAGAGCACCCGGATCATTCTTCTTTGGCTCAAAGCGCCTGGCACAGCATCTGGCACAGAGCAAGCGCTCCATAAAAGTTCGCTAATGGAAGTAAGGTTGGAAAGAATCGCGCGCCCACGGGCGTCCTTAAGCCTAAGTCTCTGGTGAGCTAGTGGGCGACTTCCGCAGTCGATGGTGGCCTAAGGATCTACCCGGGGCTCCTTGGGGGAGGACATCTCGAGAGTTGGATGGCGGGATCGGAAGGGGGCCCCCACCCCGCGCGGGTCAGCGCCTCAGGCGGAGGCTGCTCTCCTCCACACCCTCCCCCGCAAGGGAGGCTTTACCTGAAGCAGGTGCGATCCCAGCTCCTTGGCGACGCTGTCCAGGGGCCCTGCGCGGCTCGGCTGTCCCCACGCGTCTCCTAAACCTGGACCCGGGAATAAAGCAAATCAGTAAACCCGCAGCGCGGATCTAGAGGCCCCCAGGCCTGGCAGAGCCCACGGAACCGCACCGCGCCCAGGCCGGCCAGAACTCCCAGCGTCCCCCCTGCCGCCTCCTGGGCCCCACAGCCGCCGCCTGTGTTCTTACCGTCGCTCCTGTGCCCTGGATTAAAGAGAAAAAAAGCCAGAGGAGATATTCCCACCGAGGCCTTGCGTCCAAGCACCCTCACTGCGCGCTGAGCTTGCCAGGCCCATGGCTCCCGTGGGTCGCCCACGTGCTCACGGTTCTGAAATTGCCGTTTTATTTGAAATGCCATAAAATAATCTAATCTGCTTTGAAATCGGCCATCCTGGAAGCCAAAGGGGGATATCGATTTGACCTGTAAATATTCCCCCAAGGACCCTCCCACACCACACTCCCTCCCTTCATTGTGTCGCCGGAAACTTTGCGTTTTCCTCAAGACAGGACCAGAGGAAAAACCCTAGCCGTCCAGGAGACAGCTTTTCTGGCATTTAAAAAAAAAAAAAAAAAAAAGTTCTGTTTTGGTTTGTTTTTGAACCTCATCCCCCGACTCCCCAGCCCCTCACCACGACTCCCCAGCCCCTCACCGCGCTGCCTGGGGAGCGGTCACCTTCCGATCCTACTGCTCCAGCTTGGGAAGGGGTTGCCTGCAGCCTTCCCCTGTGCAAGCTCCAAACCAGCCCCAGGCCTGGGGGGAGGGGAGGGGAAGGGATTATGCCGTTGAAAGCGGTGGGAGTAGGGTTCCCCAGATCTTTAGTGCCCCCATCTCCTCCTTCTTCTCCCTACCACCTCCCTGAAGGTCACAAGTGTTTCAGAAAGCTCACCAGGGAAAGGTGGCCCTGCTCAGAGAAGCCTCCTCTCCTGTCCTAGACTCAGCTGTTGTGATCCCAGAAACCCCAGGCTTTCTTCTGCATATTCGGGATAAAGTAGGAAAGCCGGTGAGGTTTTGGGGCTAGCTGCCAGCTGGGAAAACCCTCCGCAGCAACTGTCCAGTTAGAGCCACTGCCCAGGCGCGAGGTGAAGGTCTTTCACTGCTGTCCTCAGCCCAGGCTGCATTGCCTTCAGGGGAGAAGGAGGCCCCAGGCTCCAGGCCCACTCGTGCACCATCCACCCGCGGCTGGCTGCGACCCTTGCGGGGTGAGCTGTGGGTCCTGCTTCAGGTAAATCGGTTCTCCTCCCTTCCGCCCAGAACTGCACACCAGACCAGCCCTTGCCCACTGAGAGCTGGGAGTGCAGGACGCGAAGCCAGAGCCCGACTCCCGGGAAACCTTGCCTAGTCTCAGCAAATTTGGGAACCATTCCCGGGACCACAAAACTCCCCAAAGGCGGGCTGCTGCGAGTGGGTGGCCTGGAAAGTCGCCTGTAGGCACTCTGGGTCCCCTGCCCCAGTTGTCCCCCCCCCATCAGGAATGTGGTTTCTGGAGGCTTCCACCCCAAGCGCAAGGGAGCCGCTGGGCCCCAGAGCACCTGGGGTCCCAGCCCCCCTCCCCAGAGGTTTTGGAGATCCTTCCTTGCAAATTCTGTTCAGAAAAAAAAAAAGAAAGGAAAAAAAGAAAAAAAAAAGATGACCTTTAATTTCTCCTCCTACGCTGTAGGAATTAGGGGCTTATCTTGGTCTCCCCATAAGAAAGTGATTAATTCCACATATCCTGACCCCCCAAACAGGATCGAAGCCCCTCAGCCTCCACAACAGGAACAGAAGTGTCTTCTTAATCCCAGAAAATCACTGTCTGCCCAATTTCACTTAAAAGGATGACCACGGTGACCATAGTAGAGCCTCCTCAGCCCCTATCTGTGGAGGATGGCTTGGTGGGGTCAAGATTTACTTCATCAAGGAGAAATGGAAAGAACCACAATTAAAAAACCCTGGGGCTGAATGAAAAAATAATTTAATAAAGACTCAGGAATCCTGATTTCTGAAAATGGACAATCTTGCCCTGGTAACTGTCCTCTACCCAAGTCTTGGGTCCTTTCCCTAGTTTGCATCACACTAGCCTTGCCCGGCTCAGTGGAAAAAGTGAACTTGGCCTCCCAGATTAGGCTTCTTGCAGTGTCCACAGCCAGGTGACCTGGGGAAATCTGTACCTCTGGGAGAGGTGCAGACCCAAACCAGACTTTCCCTGCCCAGCTCTCCCAAAAGCCTTGTGAAGGGCACTGGCTACACAGGACAATGTTTCATATAATTCAAATACCCAGATACTTCAAAAGAGCCTGTTCTTTTATATCGCTTTAATTTTCCCTAAAATTTATTGACACCTCTGCTTTGCTGGTAGATCTTTGGTCCCAATCCCCCTTCTGGACCTAGCCTGAAGTGGTGGTGGGGGTGACAGGCAGGTTTCCCCTCCAGCGTCTGGTCCCCAAGCCATCTCAGCCCAGGCGAGGTGCTGCCAGTGCTTGCGTTAGAAAAATCTGTGGGTGAGACCTTTTCACTCCACCCATAAAAATCTACTTTGGGCTGAATGCAGAGACAAAATAAGGTAGGGTTTGTAACTAGAACCAAAAATTGGTCTTGATACTTGTAAAGCCATATATATCCCCCAAAATCTGAGGCACTGGGCATGTGGCCCTTATCTGGACCTAACAAAAGGTTTTATTTGTTTGAGAAATGAGGAGAGACAGGTGAGACCGAGCTAAGCTCCTCCAAGGTTATGAGTAGCCTCACCTGATCCTTGGAGCACCCACGATCCACCGACTGTGGGGGGAGGAGCTGAATGGCAGGGAGCACCCCAAGCCTGGCCTGTGTTCCCCTGCCAAGGTTTGCTATCCCAATTGCCCTACATGTGTCAGCCAAGAAATCCACTGGGGACTTCCTGCTCCTGGGAATCTAGATGGCCAGGTCATGGGGGAGGAGGTCAGCCACTGGGTCAGATGAAAAAGGGATCCAGGAGTCCCTTTTCCCCCTCTGCCTTGAGGGTCTGTGGGTAACTGCATCTTAGTATGCACACTTGGCTACTCGGGTGACTGGCTGTTTGGTTTAAACTTTACCAGGCACTCCTGCCGCTGAAGCTTTCTAAATAGGGTCCCTCCTCTCTGGGTTCTCCCTTAGTCAACAAACAGCTACTAAACACCTGCTGTGCAAACCCAGAGAAAGGGTCTGGAGTTTCCTAAGAACTCCTAGGACGGACAGAGGTTTCTGGAAGGCAGCCTTGGGTATCTGACGTGGTGACAAGAACATTCCTCGCAGGGATCTTGTGAAAACTAAATGGGGTTAATAGGGGACCATCTGACCCATCCATGGAAAATTGGATCTGAGATTTAAAAAAATCCAGGACAGATCTTTCTGGAGCTCCCAGGGGACACAGGGGGGAATCTCACTTCCTTCTGTCCCCACTCCCCCACTGCCAGTCTGGATGGTCTGATCTCCAGTAAGTGCCCTGACCTCCAACCTTTATTTCTCAACTCTAAAGTGGGGGGGGGGGTGATGGTGTAGGAATAAATGAACTAAACCAGAGGGTGCTGAGCAAAGCTCTGGGTCCCCTGGAGAGCGGTGGTGTGCCCACCACGTTGGCCCAGCCTGCTCTTGGGTGCCATTCCTTCCCTGCCTCTGGTCCTTTCCTCCTCCTCCCCTCCCCCAAACTACTAGCCCCTTGGGGGAAGGACGCACGTTATTGGGGAGCGTGGCCTCTTGAGAATCGAAGGGCATCTGAGGACACAAGGTCACACTGGCTGATTGCAGACTACTTCAAAGTCAAGAACGGTGTGTGGGGGGATGCTGAGGTGGGGACTAAGGGCCGGCTGCTAGTCTTCTCTACTGCCACAGCCCCCATGCCATCGCAAGGGAGCCGGCGTGGACTGCCGCTCGCCCCACGGGTGTTTACCGCCGGGCTTTCGGAGCCAGCACGGGGCTCAGGGGCTCAGCCCAGGGCTACAGCGCTGTCGGGCCCTTGGGCGAGGTTATAACACGGGTGTTGGGAGCCACGTGCTGCCACTTCGACACTCTAGGGGAGCCCATAGCTGGGTGCTTCTTCCTCATTGGACTCCAGGACCCCGCACAGGGTCACAGTTCTGGGGTTCCTCCCAGCACTTCAGCCACTGGAATGCTTCGTTCTGTCCAGTCCCCGAGAAGCCTGGCCTTTGGGCAGGCCGGGAACATGGTGTGAAGGGGGGTTGTAGGGACTCCCCAAGAAGGCCTCGCCTGGCGGCCGGCTGCAGGACGTGCTCAGACAACAGACGCAAGGCGGGGGGGGGGACCCCAACATTTAATGCTGAGACCACGGAGGCTGGGACGGAGGCCCCCCTGCCAGGGCCACCGGCCGCCCTGGAGTTCTGGCCCCTGGGGGGGCTGAATCTGCAGCTCACACGCACTCTGGTTCCTGCCTCCAATCGCCAGGGGGCAGGACCTCTCCCCCCCACCCGGGCCGATGCACCCCAAGTTCCTTTCACCACTGCCCACAGCTCACACCTCCTGCTTAGGGACTGTGAGAGAGGGTTGTAATGCTCCACATTTTTCTGAAAAAAAGGTTTGCTTGTTTTCTTTTTAAAATCTACATTATTTCAGACTTCGGTAGAGAAAGGGCTCAGATCTGTTTGGGTTTAGGGCAGGTTTCTTCTCATCAAACCCTCTCAACCAAAGCGTTTCCATTCCCGACAACAGTTTCTAGCCCTCTGCCTGAATCTAAACCCAGGCAAATTCCACCCCTGGAATGATTCCAGCCTCCTCCGGCCCCTTATTTTTGTGTGAGAATGACAGTGTTGCACTCCCTTCCCCTGCCCCCCCCCCCACGTCCAGAGTCTTCAGATCTGGGAAAGAAGAAGGAGGGACTGTGTTCTCCTCCTCCAGGGAGTCAGCCTCAGTTTCCAGCTCCACTCCTCAGCTGGGACCACAGGCCAGTCCCTCTTGTCCAGCTGTCTGTGTGCAAAGGTCCAAAAGGGACACCACCCCCTATTGCACTTCTGGGGGTCAAATTTCAATCCAGAATCTTGGCTTCTAGGAAGAAGTCTAAGCAACCCAACTGGTAATTGGAGTTCCTAGGGCTCTGACTCTGGCTTCCTGAAGCCCTGTATATATCACCTGAGGGAGGAACTCATCCTTCGTCCTGCCTGGCATGGTCACCACGAGCAGCAGAGTTCTCCTACTGGGTGCCTCTGTGTTTCCAAAGCACCCCCTCTCCTGAAGGGAAGGCCACAGTGCAAAGAGAATGGGCAAATCATGGGCCTCAGACCTTCCCTGAGCCCTGAGTGCACCAGGCCTTCCCAGCCACCAGTGACCACTTCCCTGTCTACCTCCCATGTCTTAGCTATGAAGGGGGTGGTGCCAAAAAATAGCAGGATTTCCAGCTGCAGACAGTGAGTCCCCGAGGTGCGCGGAGTCAGGGCATTTTACCATCTAAGTCATGCCTGGCTCAGGAAACACTGTGCACTCCCAGGATGAAGTGACTAGAGTAAGAACACGTCAGATTTCCACCTTCACTGCCTGGTTCCTCACATTAATCCCAGGAAACTTGCACAGCTATGGAGTTCTTAATAGGCCCATTTTGCAGATAAGGAGATGGAGGTCGAGCTGGGTCAGCACCCACAAGCTTGCAGCCTGACCTCCTTGGGGAGTGTCCACCTTGGCCTCTTTCTGCACCTGTGTGGGACTCCTCTGAGCTCCTCCATCTTTCCTCTGGCCCAGGTGGTCTCGGGATGAAAAGGGCCAAGCCAGCGGCCTCCCGCGCAGGGACCGCTTGTTCTTGCCCTTCTGTGGCACCCTGGAAAAGACCCCGACGCTTTCTGTCCTTAATTTCCTCAATTGCCTGTTAGTCCGCGATGCCTGTGGTTCGTTTGGACTGTGCTACTCATTTTCTGACCCCTAAAGTCCTAACTTGGCCTCTTGACCCTTCTTCACGGAGGGACCCCTCTTGCTCCGGAACTACGGAACAGCGGGATCAAGCTCGAGATACCGGTTTGACCCGGCATCTTTCAGTCCGCAGCCGAGAGTCGGGGCAGATCTCGGAGGTCCCGCCGCCGCCCTGCAAGCCTGCATTGGCCCTAATCCTCCCTCGTGCTGACGCCCCGCGGCTCCGCCAGGCCCTGTTCCATCCCCGCAGCGCGCGCACCCAGGCTCCTAACCAGAAGCTAAATCAATTACAGCGCGGCTTCCGCACGCCGCCCTTCGCAGCTACCGGAAAGGCGAGAGAGTTATTTTGCATAGTTGAGGTCTCTCTACACTCCTCTTTCCCTGCCCAGCACCCGACTTTACAACTCTGAGCCCCAGAATCTGAGCAGTGCCATCCTCAGAGCTGCTGGCCCCAGGCCTCTGAATTAAGTGAGGAGTCCTGGGCCTCCTACCCCACCCCTGAAGACAAGCGCTCCCCCATCCCCCTCACCCCGCAGGCCCTGTGAGAGAGCCAGACCTGACCACTGCATCCTCCCCATCCCTGATCAATCTAGATCCCAGAGGCTCAGGGCCATTTCCAAATCTCTAGGGTCAAACAACTATCTCTGGATCCCTCCCTGAGTTCCAACTGTGATAATCACCCCCAGGAGGCATACCAGCCACCCCTCAACCAGACCACTACCCAAGGAAGCACAAAGGCCTGGTGATGAGTCCTGGACCACTTCTGTAAGGCCACCTCTGCAAAGGGCGCAGGGTCAAGTAATTCTGGGCTCAAAGGCCTTGGAGACTCATTCCCCAGAGTCAGAGCACCCAGATCAATTTCTGAGACCTGCAAAAACAGTATACCCATCACTTCCCAATTTTTAGCAGGTTTTCCTGGAAATTCTCCAAACAATAAATGGCTTACAATTAGCCGTCTTTCTTCAGGCCTTCATTTCTAATTTCTGGCTTACTTGAAATCATTGGTAAGAAATCATTTACTATTCCAAGCCTGGATTCTCATGTGTTTATTTCCAGTGGGGACGTGCGAGGAGACCAGGGCTCTGTCCTGTTTCCCCACCTGCTTGCAGCAAGCAAATTAAGAAACAGCTCATAGGGGCAGGGGGTGGTGTGTGGAAGAAAATAGGTAAATTTTTAAAAGAAAGAAAGAAAAACAAAAACCGGCTCACCCCTATTCCTTCCCGGGTGGGAAGGAGACTCAGCCCTCATAAAACCCAATTCTCTTTTAATTTTAATCTTCTACTTCTCTGGTAAAAGGGTCACCCTTGGGCACACTAACAGCGACCACCCGCTTGGCACCTTCCAGTAGGAGGGGCTGCAGTGGGGCACTGCTTTATACTGGGGTTGGAAGAGGAAAGAAGGTGTGTGGGGCTGGGGTGGAGGTCCAGGTCGCAGCCTTTGCACCAGGGAGGAAGCTGCATGGCCCAGCTGGGAGGCAAGGGCTAAGCCAGGCTACCACTTGCTTCTGGGGAGGGGGCCCCCTAAACTCCCTGGCCAGCTGTGATGCATGTCTGCAGGTCGAGCTGGGCGACTGGAACCTCTGAGCTCCACCCGGAAGGCAGTGTAGAGTGCAGTTCCAGACCTAGAGCCAATTATTCTAACAGGCTTAGGAGGCAACCAAAGCAAAGGTCAAGCTTGCTGACTTCTAATCGATGGCCTGACCAGGCGCTGCCTTAATGGATGCACCCTGCACCCAAAGGACACCTGTCCCTGCGGTGCAGCTACTCTCCGGTGTCCCGAGGCTGAAGTTGCTTCTACTCCCCCACCGGCTTCTGGAGCTCCACCGCCCCGGTGGCTCCTCGGCTCAGAAGCCTTGGGGTACCCAGCAGGCCCCCATTCAGAGCTTCCTGGGCCCAGCCCAGTGTCAGAATCACGAGAGGCAGGTTGCAGCCACCCTGGCTGGGGACAGAGACGCTGAAAGGTGATCAGTTCAGAAACACTGGGACACCAGAAGGAACGCAGCGATGACCAGGCGTCCCCAGCCCTGTTGCTCAGAAGTGCCCAGCCTGGCAGCCGCGGTCACCCACAGGCCATGTGCTAGCAGAGAATGCTGGCCAGCACGTCATTACTTACCACCGCAGTCTGCTGGACCCACGGGTCCGGGTGACCCTTGCCCACTGCGGCACTTGCCCCTCTGGTTTAGAATTCCAATCGGGAAAAGAAGACTGCTCTGGCCTGCCTGCCATTTCCTTCTAGTCCCATCTCTCTCCTGCAGGGTTTCAGCTCACCAACTTTTCCGGCTCTCTTATCCGGACCTGCCCCGCCCAGCCCCAAGGGGGCAAAGAGCCCCAAATCTGTAGCCCAAACAAGTGCCTACTCATGGCTAGGGCCTTCAGGGTCTGGGCCTCCCAGGGCACTCCACTCTCTCCCAAGCCAGGAGCAGCAATTGAGTCTCACTTCTGGCTGGGATCCACAAGCGGCCCCTCCACAGA